>JARJDT010004856.1:0-16325 GCA_030264655.1 Leptusa sp. GC000079
TTTCGATTCCACTTTTTTATAGTGATAGTGCTCGCTGCCTCCCAATAAGTATATAATTTACGATACAATAAACCGTTTTCTTATATGACATCGTAAAATGTTTCATTTCATTACAGTTGCTGATATACCTACAAAAACAATAAGATCGAAATGGTCAAAATAAATTACTCCAAGTTTTATCAGTTCAAAATATGAATATTAATATTTTCATAAAATAAAACAGTTTAATCACAACGTTTAAATTAAGTTATAAAGATATAATAAAGACATCTCTTTAATATGCAAGGATCATTAAAATACCACCGACAAAATGTCACCGATGTTAATATTCAAACTGGATTTTTGCTGTTAATCTGTGATCTATAAACATTCAAAGTTATTAAATATCAAAACATAATTAATTTCAGTTGCTATCTGAGCAAAGTTTTCTGAATCGAAACTTCTTGATGCTAGTGGTAAATAGTGTGATGCTAAATGTATTAATTTCAATTTGATGAGCCTTTTACTAGGCAAATAGCTGTAATAGATCATCGCATTTCGGCCGGATCATTAGTTTATTTCCTGCTGCTTTTGCCAGTCAGTGTCTGTCTCAGTTTTGAGCAATGGGGCAGCAAGTCGTTTAGTTCTTCTCCAATACTGGTTGCTGCCCGATGTAGTAATAGTGGTATACGAGGACGATACGTGCCGCGTTCGGATTCGGAACCGTCTTGATTGAGATAAATGGTTCGAGAGCGCAAAAAGAACTGTCATGTCATGCTCACTGGTTTCGAAAACGTTAACTTGTTCACATAGAAGACGGACGCGCGCACCTTGGTACATGCGGATGGCAAGGATGCGCGAAGAAGCGAAAGCATCACCCGGGAAGACGCCTGGAACAGATAAAAGGACGACGCACGCCCGTATTAGTTCCTTCTTTTCGCGCGAATAACGTTTTTGTTGTCCTTAGTTTGGCATTATATAAAACGCTCTACTTCTTGCTTTTATTCTGCGTTTGTCTCAGGAGGATTCATACGAGACGAGTCGAGAAGACATCAGACACCGACGAAGCAATGCAGTCGCAGCACTGGAATTGGAATGGGAGGAAGACTGCTGGGACAGGGACATTGAAAGTGGAAACGATTCCAATTTCAGTACGTTTGCATTACCGGGAAAGAGCAATATGCCGCTCGAATGGACAAGGAATTTATTTAAATTGCGCGCGCGAGCATTCACATTAAGCGGAAAAAGTAAATGTCGATGGTGATGTGAGAAAACAAAAACGAAAACGAAATTTATTAAAAAGTACCAGTAACTAAGAAAGGGATTCGTCTCGTTCACATCTTCACATTGTCCATGGGTTTCCTTCTTGGAAGGCACTCACAAAAAGTCAGTGTTCATGACTGTGCCATCAATTGTTTAAGAGTTACGTTGAAATTTCCCATTTGCGCATGTTGCATTTCAAGTTAAATGTGTGTTAATGGTATAGCAAAGATTTACAACGAAACTCCAACACGATAGACCGGCGGTGCAATTAAGTACAAGAGATTTAAAGGTCGTCTGGCAAATTTCCTACAGAATTGCGCTACAAATCTTTTAAGAATAATAAAAATCCCTGTCGTTAACTTTCAAAAATGCGTTCGAACTTTTTAAGAATGCAACATTTTAACGCTTGCATTATTGATTATGCTTGTTCGTCTTTATTTTTCTTTTACTTCTTGATGGTTATTGCTTTTGGAATTTGAATTATTTGTTCCTGCGTTTCATGCTCGCTTGCTTGCTTAGTGGATCAATCATTCAACATCATTTTTCTCGGAAACTCAAAACGCGCAAGAACGGATGGAACGAAGCAAGAAGAAAAGAAGCGCGAATTGTGCAAGGTGTTGCGCTTCGGAGTAATTTCCTAAACAAATATAATTGAAATTATTCGGAATTTTGAGTCGAAATAATTGAAAATACTTTTTCAAACTTCCTTTTTTGATGCAAAATCAATCATTAAATCATTTTATTGAAAATTAATATAACAAAAAAGTAAAAATCCAAGAATTGTTCGTTACATGCTGAGAGTTTATCCAACTCAACTATAAAGTTCATTGAATTACTAAGCGACTAGACAACACATGCCCGTATGTTGTCGTTGATTAATTAAATTAAATAACATAAAAATCTAGGTTTATTTATAGCGTGGTGATGTTATTTGATAAATGTGCTAATTAAAGACTACTTATTTATTAGAAAAATAAGGTGTGCACGTAAAGATAAAGATTTTGAATGAAGTGCAATTGGAATCAGGTGGAATTAGCAATAAGCAGATGGAGATTAAGAACGAGTTTAATTTCCTGCTTATTATTGCTACTTATTTATCTTCTAATCATCTTGTATCATCGAGTTAATCCTCGTACGAAATGAGTTGACCGCACCGGAAAATTTATACAGCATGTTCAAACTTGTTAAACATCAAAAGTTATCTTATCGATCCATGATCCTGTTAGATTTGGATTTCGTCAAAATTCTAATTTAAAAATGTTGAAATTCCAAGATTTAAGCAGCAACATCTTTGTTTATGTCTTCATTTTGCTCGATTTCAGAGCGTATCGAATAAATGATATTCGTGCGCTATAAAAATTAAAATAATCATAAAAAATGTGGTGCGTGTGTTTTAACGATCGTCCATCGAATAAAATGGTTCAGGCAAAGCCGCAACTTAATGCAGTTTAATGTAAGTATGTGAAATGCTGTGAAATGAAAAGTTTAGCGTTCTGCATGTGTCTCGATGATTATTGAGTCATGATGTGTGTATTCAAATAACACTATTCAAATTGCATTGCTCGTTATATTTTTAGTCTTTTTAGTTTAATACCAAACTACAGCTATAAGAAGATCGATAAAAGTGCACGCAATTTGATGATATTCGACTTCTAAAGGATGAAGTGAGTGCAATTTACATAAAGTCACAATAAAAATACGAGTAGTGTTTTTATCGTCCCGGTCATCTTCATCTTGTCTCCATTTGGAAGCCTTGGGAGATGTTGACACAAATGATTCGGAAAAGATCTGAATTTTCTTACGTTTTAGACTTTAATGAAGAAACATTAATGGCTTTACTACTATGAAATAATTCGGTTTGCAGCCTTCCTCGTGAGTTAATACTTGAAATGCAGTGAGATGAATTGTTTGTTATGTATGTAGTGTAGGCACAGTTCTTATCTTCGCAGTCTTTGCTTTACTTTGGTGTTCTTCATACGCTTAGACCAGTCGTCCTTGCGAATTCCTGTCGGATCCTGGCATGGCCAAAGTGTGTGTGCCAGCTGCTCTTAATATATTGCTATTTGCTTTCGTGCTCCTCTCATCTGCACTCTTTTCACTGATACGAATACGTTTATACCAAATGTTTGAAATTCCCAACAATATCAAGATCACTCTGTATTACTAAGTTTATTTACAAACGATTTTATCATATTTTTTCTCTAATAAGAAATGGGAGTGATTTTAAATTGGTGGAACTTTAAAGAATTGTTGTTTAATTTTTCAAACTATTCGAAACATTTAGTCTACACCCCTCATATGAATGAATAAGCAATAAAATATAAACCTATAACATTTCATTAAAACAACACATTATTCATTGTGCGAACGTGTTCTCCTTTATTTTTATTTTACCCTTCATCTGCATTTCGCAGTGAGTGTCCATTTCGGTTTAATTTTTCTTCATTCGTTCGGTGTTATGTTATGTTTCTTTTATTTTAGTGCGAATACCTTTGAGTGAAGCAGGCGTGCGCACCCAGTGAGCCGAATTCGGCCGCGCGGTTTAATTGAGTTTATTTTAACTTGTTTGCAATTACAATTGCAATACATCAGAACATGCACGACTGCGGACATGGTATAATTGTATTGGCTTAAAGATACAGTACATTTACATGCATATGTGGTATGTAATTGCAGTTGAGAGCCGATTAGTTTTGAGAGCGCTTTCTGCATGACGAAAAGAATTATTAGTTCAAGTAGAAATGCAGAAATGTATCGACATATTATGCAGACATTCAAATCAACACGTAGGTTGTACAAACATTATTTAAATATGAGACATTGCGTTAATAGAAAACAATGTCTTATCTTTGTTTTTATATCCGGAATCTCAATTAAATTTCGTTACTCCTGTTTGGTTGTTTTTAATTTTTCGACGTACATGTTTGTTATACAAATTGAAACGAGATCGAAAATCACGATTTTATTTAATTACGTAATGTGTTTTTATTTTAGATTTATCTTAACAGATTCCATCAATATGTATGCTGGGTAGACATCAGGAGCATGATTCCTTCTGCAGTCCAAGTCCTGTCTCGAATGACTTCATAGATTCATGTAGTATTCATATGCACATATATAAAAGTCTTAGATGTGTTGACCATCAGCCTGGTCCATTCGTGTCCACCGATCGAACCGGCTAGTCGTGGTTTGCGGAGGATGCGTGTGGACCATTAAAAAATAATTAGTGACTTTATTCGTCATCACGACTCGTTTAACTTTCCTCTTCGTCTATACAATCTGCTCTTTCAGTTTTTATTTTGTTTTTAATTCCAACTTGAAACATGGTCAAGTTTAGAGTAAAGTGCTGGGCACACGATTATTTATCTCGAAATCGTATATTTCTAAGATTTAATTTATAAAATAAAAAAATAAAAATAAAAGAAAAAACGAATTAACCGAATCAACGGAACGAGAACGAGAAAGGAAGAGCACACATCGCGCACACGTTTTATAAATAAAATCTACCTTTATAAATGTATAGGTAGATCCGAAATGGAGTTTAATTTTAATTAAATAACAACACGATATGATTTAATTAAATGGAGCGTTAATTGCCATCGATTAAAAACATAGTCGCCGTTCCATTATTTCGTACATGCTGTGCACATCGAATGCAGAGAAAACACATTCTCGATGCAACTTGACTGAAATACGACTGAAATATAATTTCTTCATTTATATTTCCCGCCATTGATTGCACATACTTTCATAACAAAACTACTACACAAATGTTGAATGTTAATCACAAGCCGGATCAATTACTTCATTAATTCAGAGTCGGTGCATTTAAGCAGGACAATTAATTATTGTAATTATTGAAATTATTGGTGGGTATTATTTTTAATTAAGTTTCGTACTGTTGCGCTTAATTAAAATTTATAAGATCAACACCGGGATATTTCTGAAATGAAACAATAACTTAATAAACGCATTCGTAAATTTAATAAATGGTTGTTTCAAGTAAAATTTATTAGAAACCCGCCGTTTGTGTTTGTACGAAAGCGTTGATTTTCAATTTGTCGTCGAGTCTTAACTCGCTAGCAATACTGTTTCTTCTGGAGAACTGGAGAGACTCTCTGTTAGGTCTGCAATAAATAATAATAAGACGCCAGCCCCATGCGAAAGATGTAAATGTACATTAATTTTATTGTCAACAGGTCTGTTTGTGCGCTGCTCGCATAAAATACACGAACGGCGTTTTTAATGGTTGCGGCCTTTTGCGGTTCGAACCGAAATGTGGTCAGAAATGAGTTATCGCAAAGAATTTATAGGCAAAGCCGAACGCACAATTTCCTCCTGCTGTTCATTTTTACCCAAACACTTTGTATAATTGTATAGTTTATGGTATCGCTAATTTTAATAGCTACACCAACAAAAAAGACCAAATGGCAAAACGTCGTCAAAGAATCCTGCGTCGTGCGTTCATCACCTTGGATTTTTCCCATTTGGCAACAAGTACCTTAAAATTTTCTACTTTTGTATTTGTACATATTAGACATTAGAAGTTATTAAACGTTTCAGGACATTTGCCGTTAAGCAATGGGACATGTATTAATAGCATGTTTTCATTGCCATTTGTAGTCCTAGTCATTGCAGCGCGTTTTTTAAAAGAGGCTAAGTGCAATAAGCACGGCGATTTGATGCACATTGCGGTCTCTTAATAAACCCAGGAAACTTAAATGTATTTGTACTTACAAAGCCACAAAGTAACGTTTTGCGTACCGTCAGAGAGTGTGCGATAAGTCAACGACGTGTGTACGCTACGTGAACGCACTTCCGCAATTATATCATACTTTTCTTAGATTTCTGAGATTCTCTTCTATCTGGCTGACGCAAAGCTGCAAGTTATGATTGCGTTATGGTATAGTAAATTACCATTTTGACCAAGCACCAACAACCTTAGCCTTCGCCAAGTGAGTGAGCATGATACATGCATGCGGTAACGCGCATCAGCTAGAACCATCAAGTAGACATAACTAATGTGAGTAATGCGAGTGTTAATTAAAACGAACATCAACTAACAGAAGGAAATAGTTAAAACGCAATTATTTTGTCGTCAATATTAAAAATCAATTGCCAATTTTATTATTAATCGATAAAAGTCGTTAAGTTTTAGAAAGAAATTTTCTTTGTAACATTGAGTATATGCGTATATCGATCAAAAAAGCTTGATGTATATCGATTTAATGTCTATCAACTATCAGCATCGAAAGATACTTAAGGTAGATGCAGAAGAAATGGAGAAGTGATCGCAGACAAGCCGCGAATATGTGGCAATCTAACTGTTTCGTGCACATCGTCTTTAGCTTACATACTATAAGATGCATCTCATTAAACTACTTAATTCCGTCATTCCGCGCGTATGTTGTAATAGCAACTGTAATAGTTCGTAAAGTCATGTTTGCATTAAGTACCATCACGTAAGTATCCAACCAATCGAGCAAAAACTTCTTCATTAAAACTAATAACCAATATGGGAAATGGTAAATATACGAGACGCACACAAGAAACATATTTTTTCTATGTCTCCTTTGGATGCATGTGTCTATTTAGTAACAGTTTTGCTTTCTTGTTGCAAGTAAAAACGCCAAATACGTGGGTTCAATAACAATATTAATAGTTGGCTATGGCTCGAGATTAGAAGTTGTGAAAAACGTTGACAAGCTTAGCTTATTCCTTCCTAGTCAATAACAAATAAATGTAAAAGCTTAGCTTCGACTCACATGGTATGGTGTGGGTTCAAATCGATAAATGCATTAAATATTGAATTCTGAATTGCGTTCGCCGAGTTTAATGGCCGGCAAGTGCAATGAAAAAGTCTGCATGTGTGAACTATGCATGCCTAGCAGAAGCATTCGGCAAGAAACTTTTCCATTTTAACCGAGTCGCTATGTAACTTTTATTATTAGGTGAGTTTGTGCATTGTGTGTAGTGTTGAATGTTCTTGCATTTTTGTATGGGTTCCTTCTCATTGAAAACGCACTATAAATATAAATTACTTATTAGACTTCCTTCCTCAATGAAATAATGTTGTTTCCAAAAGAAATGGAAAATATGTTTATGCAGGTTGTATCCACATTCAAAAAGAAATGTATGTTTTGTAATTACAAATAAATGAATATTATAAATATATTATTTACATTTGAAATTGAATTTCCTAATATCCTCGTTTCCTTCAAATCCTCAAAAGTTCCTGACGAGGACTGAAATAAGCATATTCTGTTTTTAATATTTATTACGTTGTCTTCTCTTATATCTACGTAATTTTATTAGCAAGGCTGATTTCTTTTGATTCTCAGAAATCTGTAATTATGTCATATTGCTTTTATTACATTTCTTTTTATTAGCTGAGGCTCAAAGAGATTCAAAGTGAATTATTAATTGAGAGAACGAACCTAATGTCACAACATTGTTACAAAAGGAAATACAAATGTAGAGGGAATTAAATGAAATTGTCCTGTTGCCAGTTTTTTCTGTTTGTTCTTTCTTGCAAAGTAAAAACTGAAGTTTAAAGAAGTCCACGTGCGTCCATGCACACAAGCAACTGCAAAGCAATGCGACGACGATGTAAGTATGAGACGTACTTGGGTAATGCCAGGATTGTGAAACGGTTGTGTGTACATGTTGTCCCAACTAGGACTCGGTACCTAAACGCAAGGCAAGGACTTAGTCCTTAAGTGAATTTATGGTTTATTTTATGTGACTCTTGGGTGCGTTTACTCGAAATTGCTCAGTTGCATTTAGCCATGAACCTGCTACGTACACGTGTATATATTTTTATAAATTTATGCAGAATTTTATTTTATATTTCGATTTTATTCAAAAATAGATACATGCAATTTCAATAGATGGAACTTATATTCAAATATTTCATAGCGATTTCATACAAGTTCTTAGAATTTAACAGAAAACTTACTCTTTCCAAAACAATGTAATTTTTCCAAATAAGCAAATTTGAAAACGACGCCAATTACCTGAAACAATGTAAAGCAGTTTATTAGACGGGTGGTAAGCAAATATTGGAAAACAACATATGAATCAATTACGACCCTTATTCCCACTCAAATTGACATCAAACCTATACAAAATTTCACGGTATCGTACAGGAAGCCAATTACCAAAAATTTCAACCGGAGAACTTGTCTCTCGAGTCGACTCTTTACTTAGTGCTCGTTTCGGAACAACTCAATATTCGTCTCTTGCATGGCGCGCTGCGACTGGATATCCTGTGTTAAAAAATAACACAAACACCAAAAATACGCGTATAACATCGTATATGGGTAATTTGTTTAGGTCAAACCGTCAAACTGAGGGACACAGCGAAAAGGTTCGGAAGGAAATTAACATGTATACAAAAACAACGGGGGGTTGTCAGCGCAAAACCTGTACAAAAGAACCAAACCGAACCAGCGAATAAAAATTAAATTACAAAAAACAACCTTTTTCAGTTTCACATCAAACATCACTCGGTTTTTTTGTACTGAGTTAAATAAAAATCTCACACGTTTCATCATAAATGCATCAATTTTCTTTTGTCAATATTTACTCAAGCTAGAAATATTTTCAGCGAACTACTCCCATCTAAAGTGATTTTAATCATTTTTCATTTCCATGAAAATGAAAATACATTTCGCATTAGACACGCAATAGTTAAAAAGTGGAACATTGCAGTCTGATTTTCTATATGGAAGTTCTGCTATTGCAATATGTAATTGTCCATCAGGTAACTATTTATACCTTTGTGTTTGTTTTGTAAGTACGAGTCGAGGTTTTCAATAAAACGGAAACCCGTATGAATTTAGCGCTTATTTTATCTGTGTTTTAAACATCCGGTAGTTATTACCGAGTGCAGTTTGGTGTATAGTTATTAGAAGAAAGAAAAAACGAGAGCGGCATAATTACATATTTAACTTACAGTTAATTGGATCTTTTTGTTTGTGTTTTTGTTTTCAGAATTTGCCTGCAATTTAACATACTTTGACATATTTTCTGCAAGTTAAGAAATTGCATATAAATCATCTTAACTTGCACATAGATGCGTTGTTGCGTTTAATAAATTAAGGGCATTTCTGAAATCGTGCAATTAACATATTGCATTAATATCGAAGTGTATAATCAATGCATTTATTGATAAACAAATGCAATTAGCATGAGACACTAGTTGGATCGTATTTCATAATATGTATAGTGCAGGTGTATCATCAATATGCATATTATATTGACAAGTTTTACGATTTCTAATGCATTGGAAGTTCAGTTTTAATTTCCAATAAATTATTCAAGAGATTGTTGCATTTACAAATGTTTTAATTCCACAAAACTAAACTTATATAGTTGACTCCTATATTTTCATTTAACTTTAAATATTAAACAATTACTGTCAATGATTGAATAATTTATGAAAGTCCTTGAAATGAAGGAATACGTGTACTTTCTTATAATTGGATTAATGTTCGTAATCGTCTTATGGGGCAAGTGTTATTTAAAAATAATTGTAAATTTGCAATTACACATCGTAACGAAATGAAAATGGTGAGTAAAAATTGCGCCTCGAAGCTGAAAGCAATCGTACGCACAGTACGCGTTTAATAATTTTATTACGCGAAGTTATTACAATAACGCCGCGCGCCTTCAGTTATAATTCTATAATTTTGCTGAACTAGTATTCCAGTTTCTGTTGTACATTTATATTGTTCGCAAACGCATCTCTTCTGATACTTAATAAGCGAATGCGCATACTTCTTACGTCTTAGGCATTAAAACCGAAAAGCGAAATGAGGGGAAATTTATGCTATACAGATCTAAAGCGTTCAGCCTTGAATTATGGCACAGCTTGAATAATTTCCTGCCGCACAACGTGACTAAATTAGCAGATGTTTTCGGCTTGCTGTTGCATTATTGCTTCTTCGGTTTGTGGTGGTTGCTGTTTGGTGCTGAAGACAAACTTCTCGCGCGTGAAAACGCAAACGAAATTCGATATTGTGTAAAATGCGCGGCCAAGTACTGACAATATCAAACAAGGACGAAACATACAGCGTGTTCAAAGATATGATAACTCTAATTGAATGACCTGCAAGAGTGCAATTCTTGTAGGTGGTTGTCACAGTTTCATATTTTCATAGTAGTTATATTCTCGTTACTTGTTAACGAAGTTGACTATCAAATTCAACGTTCAGGTAGACCTGCCTTGTCGTAATTGCATATTACCATCTTATTTACTATTTACTTATCATGAATTTCTCATTTTACTCACGAGAACGACAACAAATTCTCGTTACGTGTGTGGTGCTCACCTTACAGCAAGTTTCCAGAAATTTTGTGGTAAGCATTACTAAATGGAGAACGTATAATATTCGCGATATCAAATATTCAAGATGAAATTATGACAACTTCAGACATGGGCGCCATCATATATGCATGCTTAATGAACAAGGCGAGCCGATATCAAATTCTATACATATAATGTCAGAAATTGTTAATGTGAGAATCCTTCTTTTTCTGCTTGAGTTCTGCGCTAATCTAATATTAGTTAAAGCTGCAGTTGCTTAACAGTTTCCACTTGTTGCACAAATTTGGAGCAGTAGCCAAAGATTAGTGTTATTAGGTCGATTGTTTAGATTTTGAAACCAACATCGTGGTCATATGTATAAACCGATGCAGAGGAATTCCGAAAAAAATCTCAGCAAATCTTTGTGACCCTTTTTTCTGTTGATTAATTTCTCCACATTTTATTTCTCTCTTCTTATGCCCATATTTATTTTCCATTCTGATGCGTTTTGTTTATAACATACATTTTATACACACCAACTCTTCTTCTGATATAAGCTGTAGACACGTTGTTGAATCGAAAATATCTCGTTCCACACACCGACGTTGGCCGTATGTAATGCGCCTCGTGTAATGTAATACGAGTGTCGTGTCTTCAGTTATTTACAGTCCGGTTGCCCGGTTGGCGAAAAGCAACGTCTTGTCGTTGTCTTTTCTTATGCCTTATGCTATCGGTTTGTATGTTATATGAAACATTCAACATTGGGTGTCGGGCTTTGGGCTAAAGAAGCAGCATCAAGTTTGTCTGAGCCATCAACAACCCAAGCGAGCAAAGCCAGTGAAGGCACAGGAACAAGTCGACTTGTCCGAAACAATATTCACTGATAGTTAATTTTCTTCACCAAAATATTCTTTTCGGTTTGTTTACAACCATTCGCGATGGCATGCCAACGCCAAGTCCAAACAAAACGTTTTGCTGTAAAGTGTAAAATATAAAATATATAGCTATACCTAAAGACTTCAGTTAAAAAGGGTAAAAAAAGTAGTATCAACGTGCATGGCAAGTCCTCAAGTCCACTAAATATTTTGCAGTTTATAATTTATTTAACTCGTTCCGTTGAGTCTTTTCAACTCGGCTGGTATATTGTTACTCGTTGTTTATTTGCAACTGATGTTGCTTTGGTTGTTGATGGTTGTTATGGCTTTGCAACTGGGGTTGTTGTTTGCAAACTTGTTATTTGTTAAAGCTTGTTTTCTTCTTAATTTTTCCTTGTACACTTGTACAAAATCCATAATGGCCACCGTTATATATTCATAAAAATTTATGAACGCAGTAGGAAACGCAAAAGCACGCAATGAAGATGGAAATAAGAGCAACAATAACAACGCAAACATCCAAATAAAAATATAAAAATTGCTAAATAAATGGCAAACTACGGCCAAAACGCTTTACGATCGCACTTTTATGATCGTTTATAACAGTGTTTAATAATTTTTCGGCGGCGATATACTTGACCAGCCCCATGGAATAGTTGTGCGCGTATTGATTACTGATATTAGTGCAGATACCGCGCCAAAAACGAAAGAAATAACTCGAAAAATTACCGGCCACCGTTGAAGACAACTGGAATCTTTACTTTAGTACCTAAACGAACGCTTTATTGCAGTTTAACCAGTAATGTAAACGAAGGAAAATTGAAGAAAGTTGGCAAGTCAATATGTGTTTACAGATGATTATAGTTTGAGTCTAAAACTCAACGTCCAAGTCCAAGTTTCAGGATAATATTAATTTCAAACACTTAAAATTTTATAATCCTTTCAGCGTTAGTTATTTACCAACTATACCAAAACTACAAAACAAAAATAATAAATCTGCAAATATTACCTGTGGGCGCAATTTGCTATTTGTTTTGCAATCAAACTTGTACAAATGGCCAATTTCGGTTGATTGTACTTCGAGGTTCATCTCCCTTTGATGACAATGTTTGTAGCATTACAGACGCATCACATTTATGGAAAAGCAATTAATGAATACTCGGTCATGTTTTTAATATGTGTATGATTGTCTCTTTGTGTGGACCTATAGAGGTACCATTCATGTGTGGAGAGGTACTGAGTTCATTTGCAAAATGGCAATCCAATGAATAATTCCATGCGCGTACGAATTAATTCGACAAATTCGTTTTGTTTGCAAATTTCATCTGCTTTCCTTTCATAAACCCTCACACTAATCATTCAAAGTATACCAAGTTTCACACTTTCAGCATTATTCATAGTTTTTTTCTTTGATGATTTATTGATTTTTCGACGTTGCTTCATTAAAGTATTTAGTAATATCAGAAAATAGATGCAAATGCACTGTTGTATACACGGATCATTTGCTGTATTCAAGCCTTTTCAGCACTATTTACGCATCGCCACACTTTAGTCTTCCCGTTTGAATAATCGAATCATCCACCGGATCGTCGATAGTTGCCATCCCTATATTCTCTTTTTAGGTTTCAGTAAAATAAAACTTGCTAAATATCGGAAAATATAAATCTGTAAAGCGACATAATTCTCACAAAATTCAATCGGTCTATTGTTGAAATGAAAAACTATTAGATTTACAAAAATTGTTTTAATTTCCTCTTAAGAGATGAAGATAGACATAGTTTGAAGTCAATGATTAACTAATTCAACAAGTAGTATTTTTTCCCTTGTTTGTAATTATTGTCAAAATTATTATGTAGGAAATTGAAAACAAGAAAACGTAAACAGGATTTTTTTAAATTTAATATTCATGAACAATCTTCAAGTAATTGGAGAAAAAACCCAAGCGATTCATTTAATTCAATTGTTGCAACACATTGTATGTGGCGTTCTCATTGTTTTTCTTTTGCTCCTTTGCTTCATTCCTTTTACTATGTGACGGTGCATGGTGTGGGGTTGAAGGAAATTGGATCGCAGAGCAATATATTAAGGATGGGTATACGAAGTTGGGAGGTTTGGGTTCGCCGACTTCTCGGCCTTCTGCTGCTCGCTCGGATTAATATCGAACTTTACTACAAACACATTTGTTTCAATATGTTGTTCACGATACTCTTGAGGAGAGTCTACAGTGTGCTCGACTGACTTTCTGACTGTTTCGCCTTTGCTCCTGCTCCTGCCTCTATTCCCGTCCGCAACCTGCCGGAATGCGTTCCTCCTTTCCCAAGTCGAGTTTCTCTTAGCTTATCCATTCGCGTCCTGCCAAACATCACACACGATCTGTACACGTACACCTCGTATCGTCTAAAACTAAAGGAACGTGAAAATATATATTCGACGGCGGACTTAGTCACTTGTCAATGTTCAAGCCTGGCGAAGTAAAGCAAATAAAATACAGAAAAACTAAAAATACAGCAGGCAAAGAATTGTCAGTACGCTTCTGGGATATTTTATTGTTGAGGCGACAGTACCAAGATGAAATGGCTGCAGCAACAAAAAAAACGCAGTGACTTACACATTGCTACTGCTGTTATGTTACTCAGCATTGCGTTGCGAAAGTCTTTGCCTCAAACCGATTAATCATCCGCTAATGACGCACATGTGGAGCGATCCTAAACGTTTACCGACTACCTTGTACTCTCTCGTTTTCCTCGTCCACAGCCATCTTTCAGACGAAATGAAACTGCACCGTGTGTGGTTCATTTTTCTCTACAAACGTGTTGAAATCCACGAAGAATTTATGCACGCGCATTTTGTCGCTTCGTGGACTCCATCAAGCATCAAGCATCAAGATGTGTCTTGCTCTTAATAATAAAAAAACATACAATCTTTTAAGCCATGGCAGCCTGTCTATTAATATAACGCCAAGAAGTTAATAACCGTCTTTGAGTGTGCACACAGTGGATCATTACTAAAACAAAAACGGCTGTTTAATTAACTCTCTCGTGCTCTACGCAAGCGAAAAGCATCACAAGAGTGCAGAATGTTTTCAGGGACATCACTGAGCTGTTCTGAAGCTGAGAGGAAATTACTTGTCGCGTTAAAAGTTGTTAGAAAAGGCTTTTGATAAAGATTAGATTATTTAACGACACTTTGAAGCAAGGAGAGATTAAGAACGCAAACGTAACGCTTGTGTCTGTCACTGATGGCTTCCGCTTTTCACGCACTTTTAGGAAGCGAATTCTTCCGTGCGCGAGATTATAAGTTTCTAATGAAGGAATATTGTTCACAAGAACGCAGAGATTGAACTTGAAATGTTTGGATTTCAGACACTCGGTATGAGGTGTCAGGGGACTTATTAATACCTCATCAAAATTGCACTTAAATTGCCAACTCTTTAAATGTCAAATTCGCCTTTTAAATTTTTTCCTTTTAAATCTATTTTTCTCTCATTTTCATTTTCACGGTGACAATATAAAACTCTGGCTTTATTGTACTTTGGCTTTAATGCTGAGGTTTGCGCTTTGTGCACACTTTCATGTTGCGCTTAACATTTTTTGATATCAACGCAAATACTGAATGCTGTGACTTTAATAACTATTTAAATAGGAAACTCAATTTTTATCGCTCTTCTTGTTCTCGTGAAAACGAAATTTAATCTTAAACACATTCAGTCACGGTAGTAAAACTAATTAGAAGCAAAAGTGAAGCATCGTATTTCAATTAAGAATACAAAAACGCAAATGCTTTCTGTTTCTCACACTTGTTATAGAAAAATTTGAAAAACTCTTCACTGACATCGGCATTTTTGAAAAATTTTGCAACACAATCTCTGACAGTAACATCCTCTTAAAAATCGTTTGAAAAACTTATGCTTATGCTTTTGTAAGAGGAGCCTATGTTTAAAATTAGTACTCGATGTGTTTCTTTCAGTAAGATTTTGAAAAGTTACAAAGTCGACATACAGCCTCAGAAAAGAAAGACGACGACGTCAATTTGTAGCGCGAGTCTAATTTCGTGTGCGCGCACGACAGACAGATGAGTTTAAGTAATTTGTCACGGCGATAGTTTTTATCGTCAATATTCCTAGCAAAAACGTTTCCAGTGAAAAGTACGAGAAAGTGAAGTCTTCTTAGCTTTTCTGAGGGGGTCGTTAAGCTCTTTCGCCAAAAACTCATGCGGTGTGAACGCGCTTCCCAAGAGCGATCATTAGTCGCTAACTGTCACACTTTACTTATTGGAAAATGTTTTTCTCATCGCATATTCGCAAAGAAATTATATACAAAGTGTTTCATTGAAATCCTCATGTGCGGAAATGACGAAAACATCAACTAATTTAAAGGTTGCTGCGGAAACTCTTGGTCGCTGAAGCAACGAACATTGAGAAGTGAAAAAGTAGAAAAAGTTGAGGAAACGAAAAAGTCGTGAGCAGCGTGTCCTTGAAGGCTCTATTTAGGTCAAGCGAAATTGTCCAGTTAGGAAAGACCAATTACAAAGAAATAACCAGAAGAAAAATCCCCAAAGAACTTTTTTAATTAACACCGGAATCGAAGAAAAATTGCTTGTAATTCCAATTTCACTTGTCCTAAATCATCAACCAGTTTTTATATTTCCATTCATTTTGAAGTATTAAAACAAAAATTTGCTGCTTTTACTCTGAAAACGTAAAAACAAGCAGAAATTAATGACGACTCTTACTTAAAAGAAGAAGTCATGAAATTACACCCAAGTTCCTTGCTTGCTTATTCAAACAGGTTTGATTTTCTTTACTTGCACTTGCACAACAGCAACTTAAACATAGGCAAAAGCAAATGTTGGACTTGGACATGGACACTGAAGGCATCCATCCATCCGTCTAACCAAAC
>JARJDT010004865.1:0-11288 GCA_030264655.1 Leptusa sp. GC000079
CACAAATTACTGAAGAAAAACCAAGACAACTTGAAGAGAAGGTATCTAAAACCAAAAAACCTGTACAACAAGTGGAGCAGGTAGAACGATTTGAAGACGTTAAACTCAAGCCATCTGCTCGTCCACAGAAACCAGTGGAAGAACAACCGGAGGAATCTGTTCAATTAAAACCTGTACCAAAATACAAGACGACCGAAGAAGAAGAGGAAGTTGTCGAAAAACGTAAAACAAAGAAACCAAAACATAAAGAGCCCATTGAAATACCAGAACAAGAAACACTTATCCTTGAGGAAATGCCACAATTTGACAAATTCGTCCAACCAGAAAAGGTTAAGGAGGAACCTGAAGTTGCTCCATGGCGCAGAACACCTAAGCCAAAACCTGAAGAAGTTCCTGAAGAACCAAAGAAACTTATTATAGGAAAGGGTAAGGTACCGACTCCAGAAGAAATTAAAGAAGAAGTCAAATTAAAACCAGTTCCTAAACAACAAGTTCCTGACGAACCAGAGAAACCAAAAGAGGCAAAATCAGTTAAACACCGTGAAGAAAAACCCAAAGAAATTGAGCAAGAAAAAATAACTTTACAACCATTCAAGGGAGAACAACCAGTCAGAGAAGAACCTGTGGAAGAAACGCTATTACCAGTAGTTAAGAAACCAGTTGAACCTGTACCAGTAGAAGAACAACCAAAGGCACCGTGGAGAAGACAACCCAAAGTTGAAGAAGAGAAACCAGTTGAAGAAAAACAATGGCCCACAGGTAAAAGAAGACCAAAGTCTCCAGAAGAAGAAGAAAAGATACAACTTAAACCAATTCCTAAAAAACCTACTGAAAAAACAGAAGAGGATAAGGAAGACAAGTTCAAGAAACCTGTTGAAGACATACCAACTGCTGCTCCAACTGCAGATGATTCGCTCGAGTTTAAACCAACTCCTTGGAGAAGAGGCAAGCCTAAACCTGAAGCTCGGCAGGAAGTTCCCAAAGTACAGGAGGAAGTCAAACCAGAACTGATACCCACTAAAGTGAAGGACACTCAAGTTTTGCCCACACCTCAAGAAGATGTCAGGTCAGAAACTAAGATAACTTTAGTTGAAAAGAAGGAACTACCTAAGAAGGTAGAAAAAGTGGAACCTACAGTACCAGAAGAAGAACCCGAGAAAGTGTATCAAAAGGAAACTAAGACAAGCATTATTTCCAAGAAGATACAGAAGGATACACGTAGAACTGTACAATATGATGATCAAGGACCTTTCCCAGAAATTGAGTTGGTCTCCCAAAAACGAGTTTCTGAGGTAACAGACAAAATAGCTGAAGAAAACGTGCAGAAAGAAGTTAAAGTTACTGAGATCAACAAAGCAGTTAGAAAGGATGTTGTACAGAAGATGGTTTCTGAAGTAAGCATCACAACTGAAAAACCAAAGGCTCCGCGATTCATCCAACGAGTTGAACCCATCGCCGCGCAGAAAAATAAACCTGCGCAACTCATTTGCAAAGTTGACGGATCGCCATTCCCCGAAGTAAAATGGTACAAGAACGAGGAACAAGTGCAAGCCAATGAACGCGTTAATGTCACAATAACCGAAAATACAGTTGTACTTAAATTCGCAAATGTTGAACCGCAAGATGTAGCCATTTATTCATGCAAAGCAACAAATCTGGCCGGCGCCGCTACATCAACCGCAAATTTAATCATTCTAGGTATGGAACAAATGTATGCGCGTGTTGTGTTTTGGCTTCCACCACAAACTGTTCGCAAATTTATTGCATTCTCAATTTAACCATATGCTTTAACATGATATGTAGTTGTAATCAAAGCTAAGCACGATTTTTATTGGATTGGCACATAAATTAACGTTTTTCTTGCCCATTAACTTCTAAATAAATCGCTTGGCATGGTTCCATAATCTAAACATTGTTGAACCGAAGTACTAATGATGACAAAAATAATAAATAAATCTGTGTTTTGTTATGCGTTTGTTTGTGACTTGTTTTGGTTGTTGTTTGAATAATTTCTAAAAAATATTATACTATGCAGAGAAAGAAGAAAGTGGCATTGCTCCACGCTTTACCAAACCTCTGAAACCGAAAATTGTGGAACAAGGCGAGACAGCTGTTCTCGAATGTGCAGTTGTTGGCAAACCAACGCCAAATATCAAATGGTTTAAAGGTAGCCAAGAGATCAAGCCAGATAAGAAAAATAAAATCTCTTACAATCCGGAGACCGGTGTTACTAAATTAGAAATACTTGAACCACTCTTCGAGGAAGCTGTTATTAGCTGTACTGCGGATAATAAATTTGGCAAGGCTGAATGTCGTTCAAATATAATTCCATCTAGAGCTGTACAAGTTACGCAACCGCTTGTTATGTTTGCACCAAAAATAACAAAGCCAATTAAAGCTGTTGTTAGTACACCAGGCAAGGACGTTTCTCTCGATGTTTCTTTCGAGGGCACTCCACAGCTAGAAACAAAATGGCTTAGGAACAATAAAGTCCTACAAGACAGTACCAACTATCAAATAAAAACACAAGAAAAGACTTCCAAACTGGTCATTTCTAAAGACGCACCACAAAAAAGTGGCAAATATGAAGTACGCATCACAAACCCAAAGGGCGAAGCAAGATCAGGCGGTTCTGTTACCATCACCGAAGATAAAGAAATTCTTAGTGCTAAAGCGCCAAGATTCATTGAACCTATCTCCCCACAAGTTGTAACACCTGGTGAGGTCGTTATTATTGAAGCTGTTGTGGAAGCAACACCCACGGCTTCATTCCAGTGGTATCAAGGATCATTCCCCATTCAAACCTCACCCGATATTCGAGTATCCACTTTGGAAAACAAATCAATTCTTTTGATCAGCGATGTAGATAGTGATTACACTGGCTTAATAACTTGCCGTGCTGAAAATGCAGCGGGTTCTGTTTCGTGTACCGCTAGCTTAGAAGTAATTGAAGATATTGACTGGCAAGAAACCAGAGAAATTGAATATCCAAGATTTGTTAAACAATTATCACCCATTCGCGTGATGGATGGCGAAAAGGTGCAGTTCTCTTGCGTCATTATTGGCAAACCAACGCCAAAAGTAGAATGGTTTCATAACGACCAACCGGTACTTGAAGCGAAGGATGTTACCATCTATCAAGACACAGAAGGTGTGTGCACTCTTGATATTGCTGAAGTTTTCCCAGAAAATGCAGGCGAATACACATGCCATGCTGCCAATAAAGTAGGCAAAGCCATTTGTAAATCATCACTAATTGTTGAAGGTAGAACTAATTCTCGAAACCTTGGTCTAATAAATTGAAAATTAAAAATTTATTTTTAGCCTACGAATATTGTCCAGATTCTGAGATTGGAATCATGACTGGTCCAAGCGAATCCGAGGAAGACATAATTGCTGATAAAGTAACACAGATACTAACAATTTATTACTAGATATTTAACTATTGCTTTGTAGACCTTAAGCGACTTGGATGTCTTATCTGACGATGAATGCGCGCCCAAAATAATCAAGAAACTACCCGAAATAATCTCAACCAAAGATGGGGAAATAACAAGATTAGAAGTAAAAGCTATTGGTAAACCAATGCCAAAGGGCAAATGGATGAAACAAGACGAAGAAATCAAACCATCCAATGAATTTGTCATTGAAAACTACGAGGATGGAACATCAGTCCTCACCATCTCGGAAGTATACCCTGATGATACTGGAGACATTGTTTTTGAGGCTACAAACGAGCTTGGTGTAGCTGTAACTACCACACAATTAGTAGTTGAAAGCGTTGAAGGTAATACCCAGTACCATAAAAAGTGGACTAATTTGTATTCTTTTTCAGGTGCTATACAAGTATTTCTTCCCTTTTTCCTAAATACTATAAGCAATATACACTTTTCTCATACTGTTTCTTGTTGCAATGTGCATGATATTAAAAGTTTCTATTTGTACAGGTATCATTGGTACAAAAATGTATCGCAAACCGGAATGGGTTACCCACATGGAAGAGCTTCAAGCCGCCCTTAAAGGTAATGATGATGGATCAGTAAGCAGTTGCATGTCGTTTTTGCCTTGCAATATATCAATGGATAGCTTAGATGCCTCTATTGCTTCGAATGAAAAATACTCTTTAACTCTATCTGCAGACACACTAAGTGAACGTGCTGATTCTAAAAATCCGCAATCCCCATTCTATTTAAATTGTCCTTCGATATCAGATATCAATTCAGCATCTTCTGAAAAATCATTAACTTCAATATGTAGTGATCCGTTCCCTAGGACAAAAAAGACTACTTTTGTTAAATCAGCAATGGATGATTATCTTAATTCGCATAGACATTCCTTGAGTTCAGTAATGGAATTGCTCAACAATAAGCCTATTCCCGAATTAGTATCCGAACATGCACCTATTGAAGAAATTGAAGAAAGTGAAAATGTACAATGTCAGGTTGATTATGAGTCAGATGATTCACGTAGGTATTCGGAGGATACAACTTGTTACTATACACTCTCCCCAATTGAGGAATATAGTGAACCCTCTACAGAAAGTACTCACGAATTTAAAAGTAGTATCAATTTACAATTATCAACCTCACTTGATCCTATCCCATCAGATCCACACGAATACTCAGATAATAAATACGAGACATTCCCTAGAGCTAAGCAGAGAAAATCCACAAGCCCACAATATAATACGATGTATCCATTAGAACCTCGTGAATTAGATCCGAGCGCTTTCAGTCAACTGCATACCGTTGACAGTCAGGAAGAGTTACAAGAATTTTTATTACTCGAAAGCACTTGTGTATCTGATACGAAGGGTCGTGGCTTAGCTGCAGCTTTTGATAAAGATACAGAAGAAGATGTAAATGATAGTTAGCTAATAAGCGATGTTGTTTAACTGTATTAACTGCAATGTGTTTGTGATATTAATTAAAATCTAATAAAGAGTTCCTTGTTTTTTTTTATTAACATAAAACAAATCTTAAATTAATGCAACATTGAAAAAATTATAGCCGCACATAGTATTCCTACTTTTGTGCAAGAAATTACCAATGTACATGCTTCGGAGGAAGAAGACGTCGTATTTGAATGTGTCTTTTCGGGTACACCACAACCAGGTATTTATAATTTAAATCCCTTTAAATTTGTTTAAATTAAGTCAATCAATAATTAGATATCATATGGTATCATGACGACAAAATCGTTAGAAACACCGAAAGAGTGAAAATACGAATTGAAGATAATAGAACTCTTTGTACCATCAAAGATGTAACCATTGAAGATGTGGGTACATATGTCTGCAAAGCAATTAGCGATATTGGGTTAGCTGTAACAAAAGCCAAGTTGAATGTTCAAGAAATCTCCGAAGATAAGAAAAAAGAAATTCGCACCAAGAAAGCACACCAGAAAGTAGAAAAGGTTAAAAAAGAAAAAGTCCGAATTGAAAAGTCTCGAGAAATACGCAGACGCCAACGAGGTTCCTTAACAAGCGAAGAAGTGAAACCACTCGATGTCAAGGAAGTGGTGGCCATTGAAAGCGCTGAAGAAATTAAGGAGCGCCCTGTCGTTGAAGACAAAGCAACACCAATTGTTCCAATTCTACAACCAGTTTCCACTGAAGCTACAGCTTCATGTAGGAAAATTGACGATGTTGATGAGACAACTGAAGACTTCTCTCAAACAGCTACCACAATCATATCAACAAAGGAATCGATTTCGATCTCAGAAATTCATCCTGGGGATGAATTAGGAGATTTGGAGAAGAAGAAGCCAAAATCGCGGACTGCCAGGACAGAAGTTTCAGAAAGCGTCAGCGAGGAAGCTGTGACTGCTGAAATAAACCTTGAGGAAGTTATCAAACGTGTTGAAGAACTAATCATCAATGAGGAAATTCGTATGGCTAAAGAAGTTACTGAAGTGCTTGACTATGTTAGAGCTAAAGAGTTCGGACCTGGAGAAAATCCATTACGGGAACTTGCCGAGATTGGTTACTTAGTACGTAATGGAATAACGGTTAGGGAAGTGTCGGTTTTGTACAACGAAGATAAATTTCCGCATTTGAAAACACCAGAAGCACAGTCTGCCCTGGTCAATGTTGTTGAAAGGAAAGGACATGGAACTTTAATTTCGGAAGTGCTTACTGAAGAAACCACCGTCGATGAGAAGGTGTTAGCTGCCACCGTTGGATTCAGAGCGTTCATGAAAATGGTCGAACTGAAGCATGCAACCGTTGAGGAAGTGATTACTTTATTCAAACCTGATGACTTCATTACACATGCTTGGGAAATTACCGAAGTTATTGAGGTAGAATAGAAAATAAACTTAATAATAATATTTTTAATTTAATACTATTGTTAAATATTAGGATATTAAGGAAGGAGTTACAGAAGTTGCGCAGTTTGGTGAAAAAGTTCAAGTTTTAACTGGTGAGTTATTGTGTGCTGTGTTGTAATACTACGATTTTTTTTCTTAATTTAAGATAATTAACTATTATTTTTTAAATTATGATGTTTTATATTTTGCATTTAAAAACAGTGCTTTGCGATGACTTAAATTTAAAAATTAGTTAATTAATACAAACAAATATTACAGGCAAAAAGAAAATTAAAAAGTTGCGGTTTAAAAATGAAGACGAGATTGTAGGTAAGCATTCGAACGGTTTAAATTTTTGTGTGAATATAATGATGATATGCATTGAGTTAAATGTTATGAGTAGAATTTGGTTTGTTGTTTGAAATGGTAAGCTTACAACAAATGTTGAAACATAAAGAAATTGAGTGCAATGCTATTACTGAATCGTTAGCTTTATTCACTGCAAAAATCATAGGCAAATAATAATAAATAAGTGCATGGCTTCTGTTAAAATGTTCTGCACTTCATGAGCTTCAATAGGTGAGTGCATATTAATCGCTGATTTATTATTTCGATATTTGCGCAAATAACAAACAATCATCCGTGCTATAAATGTGTTTTCTGAATATCTCTTATTCTCTACTTGTATATAAGTTTCATGCACTATTCTTACAATACGATGACTACCTAATGCTTTACACTATTCTAGCCTAATACACTTTTGTCCATTATGTATATACGCCGCTGTATATTCGCCTATACACTTGAGTAGATTAGTCAATTATTTAAAGGAGTCTTAATTGTGACACCATTTCCAAACGATACACTTTCACAGAAACCTTTGAAGAGGAAATTGAGCACAAGGCTGTCAGTACGGCCAAGCACACAGCACACACTGACGACGGTGTACAGATTACAGAATTACCCGATGACGAAGACACAACACAAGATACTAAAGACATTACCTATGTTGAACAAACCAATCTCGGTGCAAAAGACATACGAAAAATTAGAGATGCAAAGAGCAGCAAAAAGTCAAGGAAAACTACGAAAACAAAAACTTTGCCTAAGCAAATAGACGAAGAAGAAGAGATTATTGAAGAGGTTGAAATAATTGAAGAAGGAACCGGTGCCAAGAAAAGGATCTTAAAGAAAACTTTCCGCAAACATAGTCCGGAAGAAATTGAAGAGGAAGAAGATGATGAAGAACTAAGACCACTTCAACCCTTTGCACCAAAATCTGAGAAAGAAATCCCCGTTGATTCTTCAAGTATGCTCTCTGAAACTATACCTACTAGACAAATAACACAAATGTTAACTGAAAAAGCAGAAGTAGGTAAAGCTGTTGTCGATATATTGCCACTGACTGCCATTACTAAAGAGGAAACTTTGGCTAATGAATCGGAACAAGAGGGTAGTGACGTTAGCAAAAGGACATCGAATGCTATTAAAACATTTGACACACTAGAAAGTTTCCAAACTAGTGAAGCTAACGTTTTGAACACTTCTGGAGAATTTAGTACAACATTTAAACCAACCACATATAATGCCAATCCAAATTTTGTTACAAATGAATCATTAACAATATCCGAAACAAAGACAAACGACTTCCCTATAGAATATCATACTACAAAACAGCAAGGCGACACTGCTAATGTCACCGTTTTATTGCAAGAAGCAACTCACGTTTCTGAAATTGAAATTTCCCAGAAAGAAATTGATTTTGAGAAGACACCAACTTTCAAAAGTTGTCAAGCTTCTTCAGGCTTTACAGTACAAGAAAGTATTGAAGTTCAACAAGTTCAACAAAGTGAAAATGAAGATATCCTAGATATTACTAAACCAATACCAGCCAAACCAAAAATGGAAATTAACGAGGTACAGTCGTTGATTGTAGAAGAAGTTGTCACAGAAACAAAGCCGGGCAAACATATGCCAGAAGCATTTGTTCCTACAGAAGTTGCAAGTAAGAATGTGATTACTCAGAAAGAATTGGTCAGAATGGAAATGTACGCCCCTGAAACTGAAGGTGTCTTCGTACCAGGAAAACTTCCACCTGGACAAAAAACAGAAATTGCTATGGATATAGGCGATAGCATTACAGTAGTTGAAACACGAGCCGAAGAAAATGAAGTGAGCTTTGAAGGTGCTCCCAAACCGCAAGAATCCACGGCCAAATCAGGTTTTGAATTGTCTGAAGGACTTATTCACAGTGCGGTCGATTCACAAATGCCTTCAGAAGACATTGGTATTTCTGAAGTTGATAACCAGCAAGCTAATGTTACCATTCTTCCTCAAGAATCAGCGATTACGGAAAGTGTAGTTCCATGTGAAAGTGACAAAGAGTTTGTTAAAGGTGAACTGCCTGAAAACAAGCAAGGGGAAAGCTCGATTACATGCCTAGAAATAGGCGGTACATCTTCAGTTTTAGTCCAAGATAAGGAAGGAGATTTGCCTGAAGACAAGATGCCTCCTATGGCTCTGGCAAATAAGAGTATCAACGAAGTAGAAAGTGTTACAACCATGCAAATTCAAACAGGTGATTTCCCAACAGAATTTACAGACAAAGTCGTCCTGCAGACACAGTCGGCAACAACCAATTTAACAACGATGGAAGCTCAAGAAATAACAATTACACAATCAGCAGACAAAGAATCGCTTTACAGCAAAGATTCAACCAAAACTGAAAACGTCACTTCCAGCTATAGTGGAGCGAATGATGAGATAATCATTCAGGTCCAAGAACAAATGGAACGTGAGACACCATTAAATAAATTTGAACTTCCAGAATCATCTAAAGGAAAGGAAGTTTCATCACACTTTTTACCCACTGGTATTTCAGAAATCACTGTAACAGAAAACACAACTAGTGATTTGTCCAAGAAAGAAGATAAGTTGGACTCGGCTAAAGTACTTCGAGAGTGTAATGAAGGAACGACAATTACTGAAACAATTATACATGAAGGCTTTGAAGTAAGAAGTCCGGATATTTTAAATCAACAAAAAGCAGATATGACTATTCGTCCATGTGAGAGTTACAACATCGAGGAAACAAAAATACACGAAAAGGAAGGAGATTATATGATTGAACAAATAACAGATAAGGTGCAACCAGAAATGAAACTGGAAGGAAAACAAATTGCAAGCCAGACAATTGTACATACAGATGATGTACCTGGCGAATTTGTCCAACCAACTGTCATAACTGCGCAAGGAAAGCCAAGTCAAGATATACTTACCTCCTTAGAAGTGACCCAATTCCAAACTGGTGAGCGCGAAGCAATGAAAGATGATTTAGTATTGCCAGACAAACAATTAGCCACTTTTGAGTACGCGGACACAACACAGTCTATGTCTGTTTCACAAGTTCAGTCAAATGAAAAAGAAAGCGAACTCCAGCCAGAAGGTCAACCACTATCAGCTACTGCACAAACTGGACTAGCTACATCAGAAGCGTATCTTCAAGAAAAACAGGAAACTGTTGCGCACGCTGAAGAAATAATAGAACCTGAATTGCTCACAGGAAAAGCAAAGAAATATGCTACGCCTAACCAAGAACTTATTGTCACTGAATCAAATGTTACAGAAGTTGAAAAAGAGTTGGAGGAGCAAATTTTCCCAAATAAGAAATCGGCTACTGTGGATATCCTGCCAGGGTCGGAATTGTCTGTTACCGAAGTTATTACTAACGAAAGAGAAGAAATTATTAAGGAAGAACCTATGGAAGGTAAAACAGCCGAATCACTTGTAACAGGTCATAATGTCGCCCAAACAGAAGAAGTAAATGTTCAGAATCAATTTGGTAACTTTGAGAAAACCAAACCAGCCACTGAAATGGCTCAGAGACAACAAGATACTGCATCTTATCTAGTGCAGAGTGAAATGATGCCAGGAGAAAAGGAGGGAGAACTCCTTGTTGATATTAAACCTGAATCGAAACAAAGCAGCGTCAATTATGAAGTTGATGAAGGTGTCATAGTGATGCAAGCATCCTCATTAGAAAGTGAAAATCAACTGATACTAACTGAAAAACCTGATTCAGTGCAGGGTACAACTGATATAACTGCACATAGTGTGGCAGTTAATGTGCAAGTCGTGTCCCAGGATACCACCACAACAATTGAAGAAAAGGTACAACATGATAAAGTGAAGGCAGAAGTAAACCAAACAGTGCTCGAAAGCATTTCACAGTCCCAATCGAATGTGCAAGAAAAAGAAGGTGTCTTTGAAAAAGCTACAGTGGATGTGAAATCTGCACTTACCAATATTGATATGGACGAAGGTGTCTCCATCACGTCAGTCACCATCTGCGAACAAGAAAAAGCATTAGTACAACAAGAACAACCAGAGTTACAAACTGCCGAAGCAAATATCAATGCATCAGTTATAGCTCAGACACAAGAAACAAATGTACAAGACACATTTGATAAATTTGATAGAGTTTCGCCCGTTAAAGATATTGCCAGTCTAAGTCAAACTGAATTGAAGAGTTTGGTACAAACACAAACAATGTCAATCGAAACTGAAAAAGATCTTACCACTTGTAAACCCAGCACTCAAACTGCAAAAATCAATATTGATGAACAACAAATACTTTCTGTAACTGAAACAGTCCCAGAAGATAAGGAAGGGGATTACAAACCGGATACTAAACCGGAAGAAGTTAAAGCAAAGGCTGATTACATGCAACAAAATGTTGCCCAAAGTCATATAAATGTAATTCAAGGATCAACAGGTGAGTACAAAAAAGACCAACCTAACTTAGTCCAGGCAAGTCAAGAACAGACAACAGTCGAAGGACTTGTTCGAACCGAACTGGTGGTCAATGAAAATGAAAAATCATTCGACCGTGAAGTTACCGAGATGCAACAAATTAGCGTTGACTTTGTGCCTGAAAATACTGTTATAGTTACTCAGGTTACAAGTGGTGATAAGGAAGA
>JARJDT010004866.1:0-10008 GCA_030264655.1 Leptusa sp. GC000079
GAAACTATGGGAGATACAGAAAAGTCTTAAATACAAAAAAGACGCAAAATTTAATTGCCTTTAAGTTCCCAGAAGGCACTTTTGCCCTAACTAATAGGGCTTTCCAGATATTCGCGAAAAACCACCGAAAAAAAGACAAAAATCGCCATAACAAGCAAACTATGGGAGATTCAGGAAAGTCCTAAAAATAAAAAAGACGCAAAAATTAATTCCTTTAAGTTCCCTGAAGACACTTTTGCCCTAACTAATAGGGCTTTCCAGATATTCGCAAAAACCCACCGAAAAAAAGACAAAAATTGCTATAACGTGGAAATAGCGTGGAAATTTCGGTTGCAGAGTCAGTACTTTAGTGTATATCTACACTAAGTGAAACTTGGTAACCAATAAGATTACTAGGATTATTAGAAACCATCAGTGAAACCATAGAACAACGTTGTTTCTGTTGTCTCATTGAAAAGTTTCACGCGTGCCAACAGTTTTTGCAAAAAAATACGCCTAATATCAACCTGAATTTATACTTAGCAATATGAAAAATTCAAAGTTTTAGAAAATGTACAATTTTCCAAAATACGTAGGGTATACTTACTAATTAATCCCAATTTGCATATTAAATTGTATGTCATCATGGGTAATTTAGCCACAACGTTGCAATCAATAACAATACAATGCACCTATTTTCCGAATTTAATAGTTACATACAATTAACAATAGCGAAAACGAACAAATTGGCGAAAAAATGCTTTAATCATAATTATCATGCGCGTTGCGTGCTGCTCTAAACGAACGCGTGTAACAGTAAACAGTTATTAAAGTATTAAATTGCAATTAATATGCATATAAAACGGACGTTTATTCAATATTGAAACTAATCTCTTTCAATAGTTTGAATCATTTGTTGTTCCGCCAGTTCGCTAATCGATTAATCAGCTAGCTACATTAAAGTACACAATGAAGTTCTTCGCACTTGTTCTCCTTGTGCAATATTTAATGATAGAGCAATCACTCGGTGAATTTACTGCCCAAAAATATCTCGAAATGCACGATAAGTGCGTGGCGCAAACCGGTGTTTCCGAAGATGCTATTGAACGAGGCCGCAAAGGCGACTTTGACGGCGATCCAACATTTAAGTACTATTTGAAATGCTGCTTGGAAGAAGAAAATGCGGTTAGTTACCTCATAATCCTATCATTAATTAACTTAAACATTGCAAAATAGACGAATAATAACGGAAACGTTTTAGATTCATCCTGATGGAACAATTGATGTGGAACGCTTGATTGACTCGTTTCACGACGTGAATGTCGCTAAATATGAGAAACCTTTACGTGAATGCATTGTTGCAATAAAACATGATGGTGACACTTTGAATTATATTCATGATGTGTGTTATTGCGTTTATGAAAAAACTTTAGATGTAAGTTTCAATCAAGTATTTGAATTTTAACATGATATTAAAATGTGTTTGATTTCAGAAATTTGATATTCCATAGACAATATTTGACACCCAAAACGGATAGTAAATGAAAACACAGTAACAATAAATAAAATGTAGTTTATCTAATTTACATTTAATAAAATTAATAACAACAATTATATCTGAGTCTCTTAATATTACTTCTTCTCTGTTTTTCCCTGTCCTTTACTGTCCGTCTCAGATGAAGTTGTGCTTTCTTGTGGTTTGTCTAGGAGTGCACTGCGAATGCCTGCTTTCTGCAATTCTTCTACTAAATCACCAGACTGATGCATTTGCAATAAGATATCACAGCCACCCACAAATTCCCCATTAATGTACACTTGAGGAATAGTAGGCCAATTCGAAAATTCCTTAATACCTTTAACAAGAACAATACATTAGCAACTTAAGTAAACAAGAGCACAGAGTTAAATTCACCTTGTCTCATGGCTTCATCTGCAAGCACATTGTGAGCATCATATTGGACTCCATGCATTCTCATGATTTGGACAACAGCATTGCTAAAGCCACAACGGGGCTGGTCAGGTACACCCTTCATGAAGACGACAACTTTATTGTTCTTTACAAGCTTGGCAAGAACATCGTTAGTGCTTGATGTTGGTGGTGGTGGTGGTGAAGTCGTGTAATGGCAATGTGTAATCACTTTTCGTTGAAAACTTAGGTTGTTAAATAAACCTGCTACAGGACGAGCTTTTGATAGATAATTCATTTTCACCAAGTCAATTTCTAGTCTAATGTAGCACAATCAGAATAAAATAATGTATGGCAATTTTTGAACAAAGTGAAATGTGATCAAAACTGACCAGAAGCAAGGTTAGAAAGTTTATCTGTCATTTACCAGTGTGAATGAAGTTATCTACCTCGGAGTCAAACTCGGAACGCTCGGAACACATAAGGCAAATTCGAATGGGCATCGCATCAGTCCGTGGCTCGTTCGTAACTCCATTGTTGCTGTGACGTCATACCGGTGACGTCCGTAAAATCTAATATAGGTACAATGGGTAAAATAGGCAACCAAAGTAGGTGTGACGTCATCATTGTGCCATTCGAATGCGGTTGGCGGCTCATGCATACACACGGACATCACTCCAAAAACCACTTCTTCACACTTCTTAGTCTATTGCTATACTAAGGCTGCGAAATAAAAACATAAATACATTTTCCTGTTTATGTTAATTTTAAATGATAAACAACGGTTGAAAGCACTTTTGCGGCTGAAACATTAACATTACTGATGAATAAAAGAATGTATTAAGGCATCAATATAAGAATTTATTTAGTTTTCTTAATTATAAGTACTATAATCTAGAAATTGATACAACTAAAAATAATCAATCAATTCATGATATTTACAATTTCATTCATATACAATATATTCTTCGTTTCTTAATCATCACACAAAAATTGAGTCAATTATAAATTACAATTTACTTTATTATTCAGAGATCACAGAAACAGAGCTGGAAATATAGTTGCCAACATTTAAATTTCATCTAAAAATAGTTTTCTCAATTTGTTTGCTTTGTGATTTTCAGTTTTCTTGTGAAATTTGAAACCGTAATTTGTTGCTTAATTAAACAATGCATTGGAATGTCTCATATTTACAAGTTGAGTAGTTCATTCATAAATTCGTGTATCTATGGACCCAATAATCGAATATTTTTTGAAAATTCCAGTCTATCTCTTATTCATTTAGGTATTCTCCATACCTATTTATTGTCTGTCGAATTTGTTTCGTTGCTATCACAAAAACAAGATGTGATTTGTAATAACGTTATTTACATAATGAATATTAATCTTAATTAAACAAATTAAAGCTGCCCATAAGTAGTCACAATGAAAACTACCACTTTTGCTAGAAAACTTAATAATACATTCAAATAATCAAATCGTTTATGTTCGTCGTCTTTGTTTGGCACATGATTTCCTTCATCATCATAAAAATAAAAGAATTGCAATAAACAAACTTAAGTCATAATAATAATAAATCTTCATCGCTTAAAGTCTAATTAGTATTTCGGTAGTATCACTAATTACATAATTAAAAATTTGCACAGAGAAAAACCTAAGATTGTAGTAAAAAATATTGGCACCAAAAATTATTATAGTCACTAAGTAATGCACTTCAATGCTCCTGCGCTGAATCTTCTTTCTTGTAGTAAGCGTGTGATTCGCGGAGATTCGGCGGGTCCGGCGAGCAGACAATGTTGACGTGTCTGCTGCCACTGGACAGGTCGGTGGGGGCGTCCATGCTCAGATCAGTCGGCTTCTCGTCGTACACGTTCACGTCACTATCGACCGGCTCCGGCTTGATGCGCGCCGCCGAAGAAGTCGTGGTGACGGCGGCAACCGCTGGAATAGCCACCGGCGGCGTGGGACGCGTGGGCGACATCTGTTGGCGCAGCAGCGAAATGTTCTTGATGTTTTTCAGTTCGGTGGGATTGCGAAGAAACCTAACAAGCAAACATTTAGTCATCGCAACACTAGAGGGCGCTTGTATTAAGACTTACTGGTAGCAATGCCTTTCGCCTTGCACTTTGCGTAGAATGTTCACCCGGTAGTAGTACCTCAGTGCGCGGGACATCTTGTCGTAGTTCATCGACAAGTGATTCTTCTGAATGCCCCACAGCTTGGCCAATCCAGCCGGATCGACGATCTTGAAGACGCCTGTATCACGGTTTTTCCACGCAATGTAGTTGGTGTAGCGTTGGCTTGGATCGTTGAGCAATTGTTGCAAAAAGTCCCATAACAATCTACCATCTAACAGAAGAAAAACATTCAATAAGAAACTTACTGTTGAATTAGAGTTGGGCTTAGCAATGTGTTAAATCGATTCACATTGCTACATCGCTTAAAGGTTTATGCTGCCATCTTCATTTCAGAAGCATATCAACTTTTAACTTAAATAGCGGGCTATTCGCGGCTATTCGACGATTTTGCGAGAGAGCCGTGATTGGTTGCAGCTGTTTCGACGGAGTCGACCGATGTTTTACGAAGATGGTATCGGAAAATCGCAACATTCAAAAATTGGGGGGCGCCAAAATAGAACAGTGTTGAATATTTTTTACGATACCAAGGTCACCGGCATAATCCCCAGAGATCCCCCAGAGTTTTGCTGTGAACGTGCATTGCGATCTCGTAAAATGTCGACCAATCACGGCTCTCTCGCAAAATCGTAAAACGTACAATCGCAACTGTGAACGATGCTTATTTCGAGAGCAAAGTTTGGCGCAAAGTTTGCCCGTAATCTCATAACACAAAAGTAAAAGTATAACAATCGTGAGGAGATTAAATTATTTTTAATTTCATATTTAATTTGATGATATCTCAAGATTCTCAAGTTATTTCTCTGTTTCTTTAAATGTGAAATTCGCATTCACAAGAAAAGTGATTCGTGAATCGTTCGTTTGCATCTTTGTTTGACTCTGACAAATCCTGATGCTATGCCGTTCTAATTTTCACACTGCGCAAACGCAGCACAAATCACTTTTCTCGTCAATTAGATACAATTTTGTTTTTACAAAAAAATCGATACTAAGAAATTTTGGGAAAAAAACGAAATCGAATCGACTTGAAAAAAATGGTTCAGCCCAACTCTATGTTGAATGATTGCACTTACTTGTATTTGGCTCGGGAGTATCGCTGGGAAAGAACTCCCTCTTGAAAGACGGACTCGCCGCCTCCTTGGGGCTGCGCGGCGGGAATTGATGCACCGGTGGATGAATCAACGAATACGCACTGGGAGTGTTGGGCGGACTCATGTTGTGCCCGTTCTTGTCGGCGAACTCCTCGTCCGAGTCGGATTGATTACTCCCGCTGCCGTTGCTGCCGCCACTGCTGCTGCTTCCAAAGATGGAATGATTGAAAATGTGTTGTGCGTTGTTCTCGGCATGTTGTGGGCTGCCCCCGGCCTGGCTGTCCACCGACGGCGCCGGACTCAGAGTGACCGAATTGCTTTGTGCCATCAGATGCGCGGCTAATTGCGCCGCATGATGCGGGTGGAAGTCGCTGGTCGCCTGTGTGAGTATATTCCAGTTGGGTGTGGGCGGGTGCGAAGTGTGCGGGGACAGTGGATAAGGGTGGCGTGAAGTTGGCGTCACGGGGCTGGAGGGCAGGCAGCGCTGAAGATGGTTGGCTTCGCGCACCAGCAGCTGGAGCACGTTGTGCAGCACATCGCCGGAGCCGGGCGCACGCTCGGACAGGTCGGTGCGAGTCAGCAGACACATTGCTTTGCCGTTCATCTGGAAGACGTCCATCTCGAAGGGTTGCAGGTCGAATTCGCGTTCGGACCAGCGCAGGAAGGCGGCGACGTCGTCGCGCGACCAAATGCGCGGGTCTGACGGCAGCGTGTTGGGTAATTGACTCTTGTAGTCGAGGAGTGGCGACGAGGGCGTCTGCTGGTGGGTCAGCGCCGGGAAACCGAGTGGGTACCTCCACAGCAGGTCTGGGCTGAAGGGCAGCGGCAATGGGAGGCGATCCATTGCTGGGCCGCCGGTTGGAATCGGCGGCAAGGGGCCTGGCACCAGCTTCATTTTACCACCTGAAACATAACGTCAAGAGTGAGTTTGAGGCGTGAACAGGACACGAACCCGGAGATTTAAATCAAGTTATTGTTACAAGTGGTGAACTCCAAGTAAGAACACTTTGTATTGGCATGTAATGAGCTTTTTCTGCTTCCGTGGTGTAATGACTTCATTACATTACAGTTTTTGATTCAAAACTGTTATGTAATCTCAACCTCAAATACAACATTGAGCACAATTCGTATCACAATTCAATTTCAGTGCATAGTTTGAGTGCCTAATTCAGAGTTTTAATTGTGTAAATTATGTACGACATAGATTTAGATAGTGACGAAAGACGAAAACTTCGAGAATATACCGCCAGAACTGCTCAAACAAGCAACTAACCTCACCAACGATCCATTGCCCGAAAAAAATCGAAATATTTGTATTTCATATGGTAGTCGTCGACAAAGTATGGTCTCTGGAACACGTTTGGAATAACTCGTAGAACCGCCACACTCGCCTTCCGCTCGTGTGTCAAACTTCTACTCGTTTGGAATACATCCCATTCCATTACGCGTTACAGAATAAACTAATAATTATTGTATACATATTTCTTAGATTATTGTTACATAGATAGTTGTTTTTCTGTTTTGCCTGATTCACATATTAGTTCACAGATGGAGCATATTGCAACAGTTATATTGTGCTTGAAAAACCAGATCCGCTATCGTCCTTTCATTAGTGCATGTTTAATGCGAATGTGAATGGAACTACATAAATAACTGAGTGCGGAAGTTTCTTCAAGGTTAGCAGAGTCTCATAATGTATAAACATTTTTGCTATTTGCATTAACTATTTTCCGGTGTTTGTTTAACACGACACAGCGGGCGCTAATTTGCTTAACAAAGAATGTGATGTTTGCAGTTTGCGCGCATATCATAATAATCAATCGATCGTTTTACATGTCTCTCTTGTCCTCTTTCTTGACGACAACTTGTTCGTGCATACACGTGTTGCGTAGAGTGTGTACAGAATTAATATAAATATTGTCTGATGCGTGTGTGTGAATGATGAAATGAAATTCGAGTCGTGGGAATCGACTCGTTCGTTGGCGCTGCTTACACATCCCAACCCATATTGAGAGCATATGTGTACATTTAGCAACTTCCGGTATACGATACGTATGAGATTTATGAGTCTATAAGAACAAAAACCATTGCCAACTGAGAATCAAACTAATTGAACACGTTGTATCGAAGAATGTAAGTACCTAGATCAGGAACAAACAGTAGCGTAGCTGCAGATCGATTTTAACCATATTTAGCTTTTAATAGTTTCGTATTTTAAAGCCGCAACGCAACCAGGAAGAAATGTGTCAATGCCAAGCTTAGCCTGTGCGGTGCGCTTCCGCGTTGCTACACACTCACGCGGAATGCGCTCTTTCTTACTTCTTGTTCTTGCTTTGCTTGCTTCCTTGCAACAAATAAACTCATACTTTATAGCATAAGCATGCACACAGCCAACAGCCATAGCGAACGTCGATTGAAGTGGTTTCGAGCGAACAGGAAGTTAACTCAAACTCAACTCGACTCAACTCGCGACCAGAGTATGACGACGATGTTATTGTTATAATGCGCATGCATCACATTGGGTTTCAAGTTTCGTTTCAATTGTTCTATTTGAGTTGACTATTTGTTTTAATCATAAACATTCACTCACTTTCAGAAGAGAACTAAATGTTATAAAACGAAACAAATATTAATATGTATGGCCTGGCTTGGTGATAACAAGGCGACAACAGACATTCGTAATGATCGTGCAATTTAATCTACTCAAACATCCTCTGTTTACACCAAACACTTCGCGTCGTTCGCGCGACGCCTCGTCCCAATAAAATGTCAAACGAAGAAAACGTAATATACATAAATGTATTATGCTATCTTAATAATGGTGACTGTGTGGGTGATAATTTGAGCGAGGAACGTGGCAATTTTATTTATTTTCACGATGCTTCAATTTCCGTGCCTTGCTTAAGCCGCTATTCTTCTATGACGCGTCACGTCATTTTCATTTCTTTACACGTTTCCAAGTTGCTTACAGCATAGGTATAGATAGAAACAGATAGAGCGTAAAACTATTTCGAAAATCACATGTACAATGATGGGTGACTGGCCTCCACAAGGTTAAGAATATACACATAACATCACACAAGTTGAAGAGTTTCGTCCATGTTTCTTCACTTCCAAGCAACATCAGTAGCTCGCTACCTACCATACCTGACTGCTAGGCTAAATGATATGGGTGCACCTCATTTCCCGGAAACACTCGAGGCGGAGGCCTCAAAAATCTCAATTTGCCATCACGGAAAAGCACCAGTTATATAACGATCATCAACAGCAAACTTATAATCTAATCGCAAATGGCGATAATCAAAACCACTTTTTGCAACAAGTTGTTTTAATTTCCTAGTATAGCAGAACGAACAATGACGCAATCGGAAAAACGCAAGAGAGACAGACGTGCGTCCCACATGTTCCATGTATGTCTATCAAATTGTTTCCTTTATCCTTTTACGTATACGTTGATCGTGCAAGATTTTTCCGCCAACGTAGCAAAACGTGCCCGCCGTGCACGATTTTTATAAAGTGTCGCAAGTCGCAAGACGGACGCACACTTTTTATAATCTCGCAACATCCTTGAAAGCAAGTAGCGAGCGCATAATTTCCGTATCGTTGTCGTTTTGCACCGCAAGCAAAGCGCACCGCAAATGTGATAACAGAACAAGCAACAGGTTGTTCCACGAATTGATCTTTACAAGCCGAACGAATTATTTACCAGAACTGAGGCGAATGCTCCCGTTATTCCTCTGCATTGTTTAGCACGTTTTTCAAATATTAATTGTTCACAACCAACCCAACATAACCAAACTTTGACGCGAGTCGGTTTCGTTTAAGAGGAAAGAAAACAAATATTCACCTTTAAGTATTCCGCACGCCAGTGTGTTTGTGTAGAAAGCAAACAATGTTTGATAATGGTATATCCTTGATATCCTTGAGTTGATAATTTAATCCACAGAACAACGGAGACGTTTGCACTGCACTACACGCAAAATGTTCGTTCGTTTCAAAATGAATGCACCAAAACAATTGTTCAATTAGTTCGCAGGTTCGGCGGGTGCGATGCGAATGGACCGAATGTAAAGTTGCACGTACTGAGCGTAGGAGTAACTGTGACTTGCCTCATCGACTGCCACCTTACTACTACTGTTTGATTTTGATTTCAGTTTCGAAATAGCGTCTCTACACTCAGTCGATGCGGGTGTAGCGCGGTGTGGGGCGGAGCGCAGCGCGAACGTGGCAGACGCGGACACAGTGCGATGTTGACGGTGAGGTGGTGGGGTCTCACTTTACTTTGCTTAGCCGTCTTATGGCACTGAGTAGAATCGCGCTAAGCGCAGCCACACCAGCCATACGATACGTGTATTCGACTGGTATTCGAGACCAACGGACTACTGAAGGGCCATCGTTCCTCTATTTTTGTAATTTGTCTCAACTCATTGCTTTAGTTCTGTTTGGCCTCAGAGCAGAATGTTGCCTTACCGCTCACCGCACCGCACTCAAACCGGATCTACACTTGCAGCCAGCTATGCTCTTGTGTTGTTGATCATGCATGAGATGAGCGATGAGTGGGAGAGAAACTACTTCTTCCTGCTGCCTGCCTGCACTTTACCATCATACTAAAATTGACCCCAATCCAAAGCAACAACCATATAAACTGGAAATTATATGCCTGCATGTGATGGTGTTCCCTGTCCCCCATTGAACACGAACCCTCCAAGCCATCACCACCGACTCTTGCATAACTCACATAACTGATGCTACTCATTCTGATCATGAAGATGATTTTCGTTTTTTACTTTCTGATCCTAGAGAAGAAAGGTATGTAATCGTGCAGATTTTCGATTTCGAGATTTTGACGGATTCCCACTAATTATGGTCCCCTGAATCCAAAAAAGTGGTTTTTACA
>JARJDT010004879.1:0-10611 GCA_030264655.1 Leptusa sp. GC000079
CTCGTGTACTAAAAATTACTATTCGCTGACAATGGGTTATTTCGAGTGGCATTGGTTGGTTGTATTCATAACCAATTTTTGTATGACGTCATCATTTCTGATTAAAATCCTCGTTAAAATCACAACACCAAAAATTTGGTTGGTTATTAAAGCTACAGATTTCGGTTGTGTTTTGGTATCTGCTTCAATATTCGATCTTATATTCGATTTCGAGTTACGTGCATTGGTTGCTGGTTCGTAACACTTTTGTCCGTCATTTTCAAGTCATTTTACCGTCAACAACGAGGTCAACAAGCTGTCAAGAGCTACCAACGAGCCCCGAACGCATGCTAAATCGAAATCGATTAATTTTCGGTTTGTTAAAAAACGAAATCAAGAAATTAATCAGTAACCAAACGCCGCAAGAAAACGCTGGTTTGTTCATAAATGTCAAACTGTCATTTGCCGTACAACTTCACCAACTTCACGTTGCTGTCCTCACTGTCCTTTCCTCATGGTCGGTTGTCGTTGGCCGACCGTAATTTTTAAATTCCATAGAAATTAAGTAGAATAAGGTAAGTAATTCTTGTTGAATTACAACCGACACCCGAGAATCCAACAAACAAAATAAGACACATCTTGATTTACGTGACTGACACATTTTACATCCATATGTTTTTGTTGGAAAGAGGTTATGAATCGTTGTCTTTGTGGCCTAATTTGAGTATGTGCCTTTTTACAGTGCAAACATGTCGTCGCGAAGAAAGGGAATGGATGAAACAGACAAGCTTACGCGTATCGCTATAGTGAACGCCGACAAGTGTAAGCCGAAACGATGCAGGCAAGAGTGCAAGAAGTCTTGCCCAGTTGTCCGAATGGGCAAGCTCTGCATTGAAGTATCACCAAATTCAAAAATTGCTTCAATTTCCGAAGAATTGTGCATTGGTTGTGGCATTTGCGTTAAGGTATACTTACATAATTAATTATAATTTTAAATTTTTCATATGAATCATATTTTTAGAAATGTCCATTTGAATCAATTACTATAATTAACTTACCGAGTAACTTGGAGAAGGATACCACTCATAGATATGGTAAAAACTCGTTCAAGTTGCACAGACTGCCAATCCCAAGACCCGGTGAAGTCCTTGGATTAGTAGGTACCAATGGAATTGGTAAATCAACTGCATTGAAAATCCTGGCCGGCAAGCAGAAACCGAATTTGGGTCGCTTCAATGATCCGCCTGATTGGTCCGAGATCCTCAGTCATTTCCGCGGCTCTGAGCTACAGAACTACTTCACCAAGATCCTGGAAGACGACCTGAAAGCCTTAATTAAGCCGCAATATGTTGACCAAATCCCCCGCGCAGTCAAAGGCACCGTCGGTCAATTATTAAGTAGGAAAAGTGAAGCGGAGAATATGAAGCGCATTTGTGGGATGCTGGATTTGTTGCACATTCAGGATCGCGAACTGTCTGCTTTGTCCGGCGGAGAACTGCAGCGCTTTGCCTGTGCTATGGTGTGCATACAAGACGGGGACATCTTCATGTTCGATGAGCCGTCTTCATACCTAGACGTGAAGCAGCGTCTGAACGCCGCTTTGACGATACGCTCGTTGATCCAAGCTGACAAATACATCATTGTGGTGGAGCACGATTTGTCCGTCTTGGATTATCTTTCTGACTTCATTTGTTGCTTGTATGGCGTGCCGGGTGCCTACGGCGTTGTCACGATGCCATTCTCTGTGCGTGAAGGCATTAACATCTTCCTGGATGGTTTCGTACCGACGGAAAACTTGCGTTTCCGTGAAGAGTCGCTTGTTTTCAAAGTTTCCGAGTCGGCTTCCGAGGAAGAAGTCAAACGAATGAACCATTACGAGTATCCGTTGATGATGAAAGAATTGGGCTCGTTTAAGTTGGAGGTGCGCGCCGGCCAATTCTCCGATTCGGAGATTCTAGTATTATTAGGCGAGAACGGTACCGGCAAGACGACGTTCATTCGGATGCTGGCGGGCAACTTGCAGCCTGACGAAGGCTCTGGCGAGCTACTCCAACTGCATATTTCCTACAAGCCCCAGAAGATCAGCCCCAAGTCGCAGGGTTTGGTGCGTCAATTACTGCACGAGAAGATACGCGACGCGTATATTCATCCGCAATTCGTCGCCGATGTCATGAAGCCGCTCAAAATCGACGATATCATTGACCAAGAGGTGCAGAATCTGTCGGGGGGCGAACTCCAACGTGTTGCGATGACGCTCTGCTTGGGAAAACCTGCTGATGTCTATCTGATCGACGAACCCTCCGCGTATCTTGATTCGGAACAGCGTCTCGTTGCGGCGAAGGTCATCAAACGCTTCATTCTGCACGCGAAGAAAACTGGATTCGTCGTCGAGCATGATTTCATTATGGCCACGTATTTGGCTGACCGGGTTATCGTCTTTGAAGGAACACCTAGTGTTGATACCGTTGCGCATACCCCGCAGACGCTCCTCGCTGGCATGAATAGGTTCCTTGAGCTTTTGGGCATCACTTTCCGGCGGGATCCGAATAACTTTAGGCCGCGCATCAACAAGATGGCGTCCGTGAAAGATGTTGACCAGAAGAGAACCGGCAACTATTTCTTCTTGGAAGATTAAGATGGGACTGCAACATTATGTGGCAATTGATTTGGTTCTGATTTTGTTTTTTATGTGGGTTTTACTTTATTTAATGAATTTATCTGCTAGGCGAGCATTACATTAACATTGATATTGATATATTAATTGAAGTTATAATTTTTTTGTATTTTGCGTAATTGAGACAAATTAATTGAATGAATAAATCGGACAAGTACAGACATCAACAGACTATCAACTGTGGTCATGAACCTTCTTTTTTAATCATTGTATTTTTTATTTTTCCCAATTTAATAATTTAACTTCAACTTAATTAAAAATTATAATTGAATCATTGAAATTGAGTTGTAATCTTTTATGTATAGTCGAGACTGACTTTGATTAATAATTGCGAAAGTAACAAGTATGAATCACGTATTGCAGTTAACAACTATTTTATTTTTACTTGCTTGTGATATTTTATTAATGTGATTGCATTTAATTAATTTTTTGACTACAAAAATATTGAAGCCAAAGTAAACTTCTGACTATGGTGCAATAACTTTATCAAGGCATCTCGTCACAATCAAACAACAATTAAATACATTGTTGATTGATTGTGACGAGATGCCTTGATAAAGTGATTTTGGTTTATGTATATTTTTTCTTTATTTTTATGTTCTTTACGATTTTATCATGAGATAAATCTTTCACACTAATTATTTGATTTTAACATAGGAAATTGATCATAAAGAACATACAAAGTTCGGATTAGAATATTTTTGAATGATAAAATCATAAATAAAATGCATGTAGCATTGAAAATTGCTGGCAACCCGATATTTAAATTTAATTTTTTTCAAATAATTTGCATTTTAATTTAGTCTACAATTTCTTAATTTTCTATCTCTAACAGTTTTGAAAAATTAATTCGATCTTATAAGGTAAATCGGAATAACATCGAGTTTGTCCATCTCTCTTGCTACGAGCCCAATACTCTTGTGGCGCGTGATGAGGCATATACTGGATTCTTGGCCGACTCTACTTTAGTACTTTAATTTTGTTTGAGATTTTCTTTTATTTCTATTTAAAGATCAATTTAAAACAATATGTAATCAATACAATCTTAAGTATCGAAATCAAAATACCCAATATTTAGGAAAAATCCTAATAATCGCGTCATCGAGCAGCAACTACAATTTATTGATTCATGAAAGAAAATTTGAAAAACTAATCATCATTTATCTAGCGTATTTTATCAGTTATTGATGAATCAGTATTTGAAATGAGTAACTATTGAATAGTTTCCAATCTTGTTATTCATCTTTCCTCAAACTTAAACATCAAATATGAACATGAACTCTTTGAAAAAGAAAAATGAAAAAATAACGATGATGTAATGCGCGTGACCTTGTGGCCTGCCTGCCGCAAAATGAACAAGTGCAGCGGCGCCTCGCCGTTTGAAAAATAAATCAACGCATAGGAAAAAGCAATCGTAAAGCCTCCAATTATAAGCAGAAAAGAGCGCAAGAAGCATCATGTTTAGATTTTCAACTTTCGACATGTGGGACGCACACTAGAAATCGGCATTTTCGAATAACGGCATGACTATTTTAAGCGCGCCGCGTCGCGACACGCCGCTTTCTACGCTACTGATCAACTTTTCAACCATTTTCAACTACCAAGCCGCTAAAGCGCTAAACGAAATACACACAACGCAACATTAAACAGCAAAGGTGTGTTTTCGTGTCGTGTTTGGCTTTACCTGTGTTGGGTTGGCTTGGACTTGCTTGAATGCGAATGCCTTTGAATGCTATGAACATGAAACACATACAGCACCATCGCATCGTCGGCATCGTGATCGTGCCGTAGGACTCGACTTGCGCCTGGTTGTGTCGAGTTGCGAGTTTGTTACGAGGAGCCGGTCTGTTGCGTTGCGTGAATCGACTCGAATTTAGTTGTGCATTGCAGGAGAGCCAGCAGGAGTGTGAATCCTTCTTTATTACATCCTAATCGGTATGTAATCCTGGTCATTGGTCTCTTATTCGATCTAAGACGCGCATGATTACATTATTTCCTTTTAAATGCTAACATAAGTTATTGTTAATAATCGATTTTTGCTTTCAACTCTTTGATCCTTCGTATTGCATGTAGTCTAGTCCTAGATAAGGAAGGATAAAGCATTAGGGTACAAAAGATAACTTGTTTATGAATGAATATGAATGAATGGTTGAACTTTGATCTATATTGTGTTTAATTGTTAATTACGCGATGAAAGTGGATTTATAAAAGGCGATTGTTATTTGGTTCTTCGGAAACCGTACGTAACCACGCCCGGCTTGCGTTTATTATTTTCGGTATCGATCCGCGCGGGTCGGTTTCCTTTATCTTTATCGTAAAACCTCGCGTAAAACTAAAACGGCATGTATGCCATACGCAAAATAAACGCGCAAATGTTAATGGCAAACCGTTTAAAACTATGATTGTACGCTTTTTTATTAATTACAAAAAGTACAATACTAATTTGAATTTAAATTCTATTACGAAATATGCCGGTTTGCGGTTGTATTTGCGTATAACTTGCGATTGAAGGCTGAGAATAGAATTTAGATTTACAAACAGAACGCAAAAATGAACAATAAAACATTTCGGCAACTAAAACTCGAAACTAAACAGTCAAAATCACCGGTTTCGGTTTGCTAAGCTACATTTGAAGTCCCAATCGCTCGCTGTTCCAATAAGTTCCAAAAAACTAAAACTAACTCAAAAGTCAAAACAATAATAAAAATTACGTCATCGAAGTACTAGCAGTTTAGTTGCTTTCGAGAATGTATTCGCAGCGATATGAATATGAAGTATGCACAGCGCGTTTAGAGCATGAATATTCGATTACGTTTGAGGAATTTCTCAGACTCGTCATGATTCATGAATGAATAATATATACTTAGTTGTTAGTTATCTTATGGAATATTTCGATATTCGATGACGTTGTTTTCCACTTAAACAGTTCCTCAGCTTCCACTACTAATATTATTTTCTACCTCCACAATTATTTCACAAATGACTTAAGTCCATAGAAACAGATTCACGGTTTACCGCCGCGTTCGCGACCAGCGATAATTTTCACATTTGTATTTAAAAGTTTGAAGCGCCGTACGCCTCGTCAGTATTGCGTTTGACTTCCGTTCAATTACAGCCCAGTTCCTAACTAGTTTTTAATTAAATTCACAATTCTCTGTGTCATTTCGCAACTGTTCTATTGTGTAAATTCAGTAAATTGTGTTCCAGACCAAAAATAATTAAACAACATGACTTCCCAACAGTATTATCCGTTCAAGGTAAGTTACACTCTTTCTATTCTCTGTTTCTTTAATGAAGACCGAGATGAAAATAATGATTTTTTGTCAAATTTTAACAAAATTCAAATAAAAGTGCAATAAATATCCGCAATTAGTTAACGTTGTAAAGGTATGCGATGAAATTGTGCTTGTCTAGACAATTTGAGTTTGTTTTGCGCGATAATCGCAAATAATACTCTAGCGCAATATTGTAATTTTGTACATTTTGGCGTTGTCGAGCGTTTTATCATATGCCGCTAAAAGCGAGTGCACAAAACAGTGCAAACGAACAAAATAAACAAACACTCGACGAGAAAATACTAAATAGACAAAACACAAATTCAATGTTTGTTTTTGTATTATAACACAAGTTATCACAACATCAATCAATATTTGTAGTTAATAACGTATTTTTGAAAAAAAAAACTTGGAAAATTTTGTATTGAGTGTATGATTCATAGTTATTTTTGCCTTTTACTGATGAATATGTGATGCGAAACGAGAACATATTTAACTTTTGGACTTATCTATAATTAGTGTACACCAACCGTCTACCCCGCGGATCCTTTCGATCCTGTCGCCGATGCGGCAACGCTCCGCAAAGCGATGAAAGGTTTCGGCACCGATGAGCGCGCAATCATCGACGTCCTCGCGCGTCGTGGTATCGTACAGCGCTTGGAAATCGCCGAAACCTTCAAGACTTCCTACGGCAAGGACCTCATCTCCGAGCTGAAAAGTGAGCTCGGCGGCAAGTTCGAAGATGTCATCGTTGCATTGATGACACCCTTGCCGCAATTCTACGCCAAGGAACTGCACGACGCCGTTTCCGGCGTCGGCACCGACGAGGAGGCCATCATTGAGATTCTGTGCACGTTGTCCAACTACGGTATTCGTACCATTGCACAATTCTATGAACAAAGTATGTTTGTCTCTCTCTAAAATTATAAATACTAAGTAGCAATCGGGACACGTTTTTTAAATGATGTGTTTTGTTGCAGCTTATGGCAAATCGTTGGAACATGATCTTAAGGACGACACTTCCGGTCATTTCAAACGCTTGTTGGTTTCCTTGTGCCAAGGCAACCGCGACGAGAACCAAGGTGTCAATGAAGGGCAAGCGACTGCTGACGCCGAATCGTTGATCTCTGCCGGCGAAGATAAATGGGGCACTGATGAGAGCTCCTTTAATTCCATCTTGATCACACGTTCCTACCAGCAATTGCGTCAAACTTTTGCTGAATACGAACGACTCTCGGGGAAAGACATTGAAGATGCTATCAAGAAGGAGTTTTCTGGCAACATTGAGAAAGGTCTTCTTGGCATCGGTATGTAACTTTTTATTATTCATAAAGCGCGTTTTTATCACTGTAAGTCGTGCTATAAACAGTTTTATTACAAATTGAATTAAACATGACGTAATACAATTAACACATGAATGCGTAAAAATGTAAAGAACTTTCATGTTGTGTGCGTGCAGTGCGGTTTGTGTTCCTTGAAACAATTTTTAATATTTTCAAGTTTGATTATTCATTGTTCGCATTCGCACTTAGTTTAATTCAATTTATTATTGTTAGTCGAGAACTTGTTAAACATGTCAAGGACGCAGGAATTTTTATTGAACTTAAACTATAATTTACATTACGTTTGTTGCAGTTAAGTGCGTCAAGAGCAAAGTGGGTTACTTTGCCGAACGGCTGCATGATTCTATGGCTGGTGCGGGCACCAATGATAAGACTTTGATCCGCATCGTTGTTTCACGCTCCGAGATTGACTTGGCCGATATCAAGCAAGCGTTCTTGGACAAATACGGCAAGACTCTGGAGAGCTGGATTCAGGTAATTGCCTTATTCAATATTATTGTTGTTGCAACTGTTGCAAGTTTAACAGAATTGCATCTTAGTTACTGTTCGAGTACACAATTCCGCGGAAATCCAAATATTTTCGATAAATTTAAATGAATGAATTTCAAATTGACATTTGAAATAACACTATTCTTGTGCATTGCATGTTAAATGTTTCTCATTCTTGTTAGCGGTAAAAATAGTATTTGTTTTGCATGATCTGGACATCTTTTTTATTTGTCACTTTGTGGGATAAATGTTTATTCATTATTCATAAGCCAAGCCACACGTTAGCTGAGCCGTTCCGAGGTTAAATACCAACGTGTATGATGTCATTACCATCATGCTCTTTGCTTATCTATTCTAATTCTAATGAATTAACTTCACTTAATTATCTTAATTGCATGTATAGCATGTTGAATTACTTTATTAGTTCACGTTCATGTTCAATTTTCAAACTGTGCTTCAAACCGTTTCAACACAACTGGTTAATAAATGGTTAAAATTATGTCTAATTTACCAGAAAATTGTGCATTATGTTCAATTATAAGTAAATTTGACAATATGAATTTTACCTGTAATAAATGTTGAAATGGCTTGTTGCTTATAGCACTTTACATTACATGTTTTCTTGTGAGAGGAGAGAAAATCATATAAATTTAGTGAACCAATTTTTTACCAAATTTACATGATTTTTTTTCTCTTCCCACAAGAAAACATATGTAAAGTCACTATTAGATTGGACATTGAAGCATGTAAATTGGCCCTTATGGCAACTTTCAAAAATCGTAAACTAACCAGTCTTTCTCTCTGCTTGCAGGGAGACACGTCCGGTGACTACAAGAAAGTCCTGCTGGCACTGGTTGACTAAACAAATGCCATTCACTCATCCAGTACCTGCCTATTAGCACAAACATAAAACATTAAAAAGTCACATACACTTTTAACACTTAACACAGAAATATACAAAAGAAGAATAAAGCTAACCAATACATTTAAAACAAAAACTTTAAAAAAGTTCAAATTGACACTAACACAAAAGAAAAAAGAGATATGATAAAAAAAAGTAATGAAAAGTTTGGAAAGTGGAAAATTGAAATGTCTGCCGCATTCACAGCTTTATTCTGTCCAATGTTAATTATATTAAGTCACTTAATAAGTCATCATACATAGTCAACATGCCTCATATAGTTTAATCGTTTAATGATTTGATAATTCGCAACAATTTTACAATACTTTCATACCTATTCTATTTCGCTAAGCAAATGTCTGATGTTACAAAGAGAATATTTTAAACTGAACCGTGCAATAAATCTCGAATATTTTACTTTTCTTGGTTTCTTCTTCGTTTTTTTGTCTTTTTGTGTGTTTGTTAATGTTTTGGGAACATGGTTTGTTTGTATCTTTGCAGGATGATGTCAAAAGCGAAATCAAATATCTGTTGATAAGTCTTACTGCCTATGGGTAAACCAACAACGCCCTAAACCAACCGCATTTTTAATCACAAACCGAAAAAAATTAATAATTGAACCAAGCAATTACATTTCAAGGCACTGCGTTTTTATTTAATTAATTTAATAATTGACATGAACAAATTTAATCTTAAATTTTATTATTGTTAGCCAAATAGTGACCTTAACGTTGTCTATATTTATTAAAATTTTGAATATTTATTAATGCACTGCAACAAATTTGGTGCTTCTGTTTTGGGGTGGCGGTTTACTCATTCTTTTGAAGCGATTGCGATTATGATTACCTAAATGTGCGAATCTTTTATATAACATTTACATAATGATAATATATTTTACATTTAGCTATAAGCTACTAGCATTTACACTAGAGATTAGAAGAAACTCTTAAAAGTTCAACTTAAAACACGGATGGAAACATCGGAAACGAATTTGTGCGCCTTTCTTGTATGTCTAATGTATTTGAACGTTCATGTAATTGCTGTGAAACATACATTCTGCCTGAATCTATTATTATTGAACAGATATTTAACGTACAAAACCAAACGTATATTGTATGAATTTACTAATTAAATTAAATATTAATATATATTTATATGTATAATGCTTTGTTGGTGCTTAAAATGACAATTTGAAAGACGAAATAAAAACGCTGAAAATGAATCTTAATTAGACATCTTATGCAATAATTGATTGTTTTTGTGTTTGCAGGGAGATTTCGATGGCGATATGAAATATGTTTTGGTCACACTTTGTGCATGATCATGATGAACACAATGAACTAAAATGGTGAATTGTTCATGGATTGCACAATTGCGAAGGGCACTTTCATTACAAATTGAAAAATGACAATAAATAATAAAATATTTGTGTGATCTTGATATTAACTTTGCTTAAAGCTTACATAAATAAATTAAAACAATAACTTTTATCTCTTTATTCCTTTAAAACTTTTTAAAAACTACATAATGAAAAATTAATAATTTTTTTTTGGTGTTCTTAAATACCTTTAAAATTGATTTTTACCTACTTGTAAGTAGGTAAAAATCAATTTTAAAACAGGTAGTCACCGAGATAGTTCATAATTTTCTTTGAAAATTGAAAGTTTGAATTAGAGACAGTCTCAAATATTCAGGGAACTTAAAGGCAATTAATTGTTGCGCCTTTTTGTATTAAGGACTTTTCTTAATCTCCCATAGTTTCCTTGTTATGGCGATTTTTGTCTTTTTCGGTTGTTTTTCGCGAATATCTGGAAAGCCTTAATAGTTAGGGCAAGTTTAATTCAAGGGTCAAAGGCCATAATGATAACCAAGGTAACGAAACGGCCGATGCCCTCGCAAAGCGGGGTCTCGAGGAATCCACCCTTACAACTCCGATGCAGGTCGGGGTTC
>JARJDT010004893.1:0-12192 GCA_030264655.1 Leptusa sp. GC000079
TTGTTTATTTATATTTATATTTATATTTTTGAAGTTGCGCACAAGGAAAGACGTCCTTGCCTATTGGGTATTTGCATGTTGTGGCTCTTGCTACAAAAGTTACACGTACTTAAACTTTAGCAAATCCAAGTGCACAGGTGTCTGAAGTCTCATATCAGCAGATATTCTTAAACTTTGAAAAACACCTGTAGCTGTGTGATTACAGTAATCAACAAAATGCAAAAAATTCAATAGTTATTTTAATTTCAATATTTTCTATTGCTCTTGGCTTTTCCTTTCATCTCTCAACACTTAGCTAAAACTTCTTTTATTGTTTGTTCTGTTGCTGGTTGCTAATTGTATAGGTTAAGCTCAATTTTTACGTATTTGAAAATGCGTTTGATTTATCGTGAACGTTTAACGTTTTGTAATAATTTTTATCAGGATATGATACTGTTAAGAAGCAGTCTGATGCGCAGTCAGTAAGTCAGTATGGTCCGCATTAATTTAATTTAATCGTGTTCGTTTGAACACCTAAAGGCATTGAACTTTCACAAGTTAGCAACCAAGGCGTCGTGCTGCGTGCAGTCGTTGAGGTCCAAAGTCCAAGGAATTCCGACTCCAATTTCGACTGTTTTAATTTGCAATGACGCGTAAAAACGCGCGCATGGGGAATTTCTGCTTAATTTAGTGCTTGGGGTTCGTGTTCTTTCTTTAATAAATTCCAAATTGATTTTTTATCTGTTTTAGACTTGACAGAATTTTAATTTTACTATACTTCCACAAAATATTTAAATAAACTATCTTTATTGAAATTATCTAATACGAAACATTATGATTAGTGAGTTTAGTTAATAATTAAGAAATAAAATTGGGTAGGAAGGAGAAAGGTAGCTATACTTGTATTTTAAAAAATTCAATTGGGAAATTCAACAAAAAAGAGCCTTCATTAAGCGATAAAGTAGGAATTTTTTCTTATCAATAATGGAAATTAACGAATTTGATGTTTCCATTGTATTTCCAACTATACATACATATTTACCAACATTGGAGGTATTAAAACGTTATTATTTATTAGCTGATAAAGAAATGTTTTTAATTGGTTCTGTGGAAAAATGCCGTTTGCGCGTGTACAAATATTATTTTGTGGTTTACCAAAAATGTTTAAAAACTAATTTAACAATCGATATTATAGTCTCGACAACGCTTATCATTTGGGTTTGTTTATTTTATGACTAATCACAATCATTAATTAGATCTTAGATGCACATCTAATATACATCAGTTAGAAACAACAAATGTGAAATGTGATTGTGATTGCCAACGCACGATGAGTCGCTTTTACTTTTAATGACATTACATACGATAGCATTTAACAATGAAGACTTTCTTAGGCAAATAAATTAAACTGCTAAGACATTGAAGCATGGAACGCTGTAATTTTATACTCTAATCGTACTAGAACTATATGAATAACTGACACTGCCTTGGATTTTTTGATAACTTTTTAAGTTTTAATGTTATGCCTACGAAACGTAGTCTCATTGTCGAATAAATAAACAAAGAGTTTATTTTTGTATTTTTTATATATACTTACATTTGTTCGTCGATGTTTATGACGTTTTATTGTGCATTTACATTATAAACGCAAAAGTGAATATAACTTTATAATGTCTGTGTCCACTGCATGGGCAAAATTACCATGTTTTTGTTTTTATCTGGTGTATTAACCGTGTATGACAGCATTTGCTTTGGCTTTGCTCATCTTAAAAATGATTAACTTTGTACTTACTTTCTATCCAATTAAATTAGGTAATTTACAATTTCATGAACATGGTGTAAAAAGGATAGATTATACAGATTGGCATATTTACACACGATTAGCCATCTCAAAAGACACATGATTTGTAAATTTATACTCAAGAATGTTTTTACTCCTCACCAATTAAATTGTGAGGTATTTTATTTTGTCAAATCTCTATTTATACAATTAATTTCGAATTGGAAATAATTCATATAAAATCAAATACAAATATAAAATTATCGCAAAACTTAATATTGTATTGCTAGTTGCCTCAAGGCGCTTTGAGTAATCGGTCTCCTTCACTTCTCATTCGTAGGCGCACCTAACTTGACTTTATTTTTGAGGCGCACCTCATGGCGTTGCAACTTACAGCGCGCACCACAGACGCGGCTCACCTCATGACGCCTCGCTCACCGCAAGAAACAAATTCAACAAGAACTAAGTCAATAAAATGTTTGATTTGCCATCATTCATACATGAGTATTTAATAAAATAAAGTGCACGCATGCATATTAAATATTGATAGCATGAAGTAAAAGAATTTTAATATGTAGATCTTTTTTGCAATTTCTTAAATTTTAACGGTATGTCATATTTTATGTGTCTCACTTTTTCGCATTTTAATTATAACAATAAATCATCTATATGTATAATGAACAATAATGATAGGTATATGGAGTATAAAGACAACAAAATGAAGAGCAATCGTCCTTCAACTTTTCTGGAATTTTACGTTTTATCTCTATTTTATGGAGTTTTACAATAATTGTTAACTTATCAATCGCCCTGTTATTTTCCTTTTGATATTTTTTGTATATTTTAATTATCTGTCCACTTATTTTATTTGATAATTACCTAGTTTTGAGACATCATTTTCCACACCTAGAATCTTCCTTTATACCTCATTATCTAATGGTAAAAATGTGACTATTTGAAATAAAAATATAAATATATAAATAAATAAAATATATAAATAAAAATTTAATAAAAATAATTTAATAAGAAAATCATATAGTTTAAATTAATTTTTAATTCTGACACTGATCATAGTGTTTATTGCTAAATAGTCTAAATACTGATACGCACGAGCGCTAATCGATTGATTTTCTTCAATAGCAACGCTAATTGTACATATACAATATGTATATGCCTAGTGCTATACACTCATAGTAAAATACAAATTTACATGATTATCATACTCTCACGTGTGACAAATAAAGATGAAAGTAAAAGCCAAAGCTACACAAGCGGAAAGACATTTTTATATTCAAAGAAGCATATTATGTTACTGGTGTAATCTAGGCATACAGCTACAGCATGGAGAATGGTTTAAGCGCAACGGTTTTGCGTTTAGCTGAGTAAAATTAGAAATAATGACATGGGGTAAGAAAAAAATGTAAACACTTAGTAAATTTTTTCAAGTATATTTAGTTGTAATTAGCGTCGCAGGTTACCTCAAATTATGCAACAAATTTATACTGTTACGCAGAGCGTAAACTTGCGTATTGCATTTTAGATATAATGTCTGCTTGTCTACAGTCTGAACAACTACATAGTTGTATATTTCTGTATAGATATCACTAATATGAGTAATGCTAATTTGTGAGCGTAAATTTGTTGTTGTCTTGTCTGCATAATCTTCCTATATCTACTTAGTCGTAGTTACCTGTGGTTACATTCACAAAACAAAATCATAAAGATGTAAAAAAGAAAACATAAGATGCAATTAATTACTTTTGTGATTTGTTATATAATGTTCTTAAGTAACAAAGCAACTCAACGTTTAAAGAATGAAATTCCTGTGGTGCTGTCCCTTATTCAAATATTATCCAGAAACCCAGAAACCGTGAATTCATAATTAGCGATCAAACGCGAGGGAAAACAACAAAATTACCGCAAATCGATTAGATGGTAGAGTTGGTACACAATTGCAAGGTTATTGCGATTGATATAATAGTAGAGATAAATACGCATTTATTTACATATCAATTTTTTAATATGTTTGATAGTTAGTTTTGTTATGCAACAAAAATTATTTGTTATTTTATTCAAAAATCGTTTTCGTTTGAAGCTTTTATTATAATTATTTTCATAGAAACGTTAGTTGTAAGTTAAAGATGCCGTCAAAAAACCAATGAAATACTTATGTTAAAAGATAGTTAAAAGTAAAAATTGTTAAATGTTTTGAGTTAAATTTTGCATTTTCAGGGTAATATCATAGTATTAATTGCAAATAATAGAATTGTTGTAAGAAATTAAAATTGAACACACGCCAGGTGTGCTGACGCCATTCATGAATCATTTGTAGCTTCCCGTGTTGGCAAACCAATCAATTCCAACTAATCAATTAGCATTGTTTATTGATGCATTTGATACTGCTTAATGCGATCTCTTTGTTTTGTTGATTTACATTTTTTCTTTAATTAACCTTTATTCGCATTGAAAACACTTTTTTTCAATTTTGTGTTGCCGTTGTCATAAGTATATACAAACTGAAATCGAAGGATAACAGATCCAAATGTAAACAAATAAGTTGTTACATCATTCTTTGAACATCGAGTGCTATTGCTGTAGCAATGATCAATGACACCAGCAACAGCAACACGGACTAAGTTTAAGTAAGTTTACTGATTGAATAAAAGAGTAGTCAAGTGAAAATTAAATTATCCTATCACTGAAAACCTTAGCGCATTCTTTAATGATTTTATCTAAGAATAATATTATTTGATATAAATAAGTCAAGTTTGGTCTGAATATCAGTCGCATGTTTGTGTCTGATGAAATTTTTACTGAAATTAAAAGATGCTATTTGTTAAAGATAGGATGAAAGCTGTTGAAAATTGAGGCCGCAGACAGGACGAGTTTTTAAGATTTTACGCGTGTCGCTTGCATCGACGACAAACGACAATGAACTTGGCGCTTATAAATATTGTAACATAACAAACTGATTGAATCAAGTCGCATCCAACATCCTCGTGCACGCACGTGCAGGCTTATGTATCGAGAGTGAGCGAGAATTAGGACATTTCTCATTATTAATAAACTAATGTCTCGTAACACAGAGTCTCAGAGTCCGAGACTTAACACATTTACTCAGTCCATAACTACAAACTAACATTAGTAATTTGTTTCGAACTTTGTACTTTGTGATTACATTCCGGATTCTCCCAAACCCAAACTGCATTTGATTCAAAACAGAAACCAATTAAAACTTGTTTATATAAATTAAAATTGTTTTAAGATTCGACTTAACTTTTGATCTAACACATACATATTTATTTATTTTGTATTTTTAACACTAGTTTATTTGTGTTTACTTATTACTTACTTATTTTTATGTAATAATTAAGTTGTAAATTAATTGCATTTATAATTAGCAGTAAAACTCAAGCCGTAACAAAAGGAAGTTTTATTTTTATAGAATAAGTTACTAGTTGAACATTTATGTAAAATGCGTATAGTAACCTAATTTTATCAATCCAATGCTCGGAATTAAATTAACACTTTAATAAGGCGTTTGTTTACCAGTTAATCCTGGAAAAATTTGAATTTGATCAGTCATTGTCCGAGTCCAGGTTTGCTTTCTGATAGCGTACGTTCAATAAAATATTATCTAAAGGTAAGCTATGAAAGTTACTCGATATACTGACATACATAACCAACAAATCTTAAGATAATAGAACTTACGGTACGGTACGGTAGTAAATGTCTGGGAACCTATGACCCTTTTATTTTTGATTTTTTGAAATATTTAATGTGTTTTGAATTTTTGCTTACGTACGCCAAATTTGAATATAATGCCTTTCCAAGATAAGTAATGCAAAAAATAACTTTCATTTCGATTTTCTATTTCTCATGACAACAACGGAACGAAATTGGAAGGCATTAGTGTAAAGTACAACCACTCAGACATTCATAATTTCATTATTACAAAAACGAATAGTTTACATTACATCAATCCAAGCAATTTCCCGCGCGTTTAATGGAAAAGTGCTCCATGAATACTTCAATATGCTTCAAACTCTGCTTAAACTTAAACTCAAATTGAAAGTGAACTTGAATTTCACAAGACAACAAACAGTAAATTGGATTTGCATTTTATAAATTTTCCTGTTTTCATATAAGTTTACTTATGCCAATTTCAACATGAGCATGAAATTGATGGAATAATTTGGACGAAAAACAATTCATTTGTGTTTCAAGCAACACGTGTGAGTTTCAAATGATTTTGAAATAGCAACTTCAATTACCAATTTTGCAATATTTGATTAACATTAAAGGTATATGCCTGTTTTATGTGTTATAAAGTTATTGAACTAATACAAATAGAAATACTTTAACATTTTGCGATGTGTATTTAACAATAATAATAATAATAATTAGATATTAAGTAAGTGTATATGTAAAAACTGTAAGCCTCGAAGAAAGAAATACGGAGCTGAGCTAACACTAAAAGTACTGACTTGTTGCATGAGTTGAATGCATTACAAAAAGTACCAAGCACTCATCAGACTCACATAAAATAAAACAAAAACATCAACATAAAACCAATTTGGCCTTCGATTATATCAAATTAGGTAATTTATTTCTTCAGTTAAATTCATTATAATTTTGAACATATTTTGAACACAAAATGTTCAACATGCAGCACTAAATATATTTGGAGAACCCAAAGTAGAAAATGAAACTGTTTCTAGGACAAAGAAATTTGTTTTGTTTACTTTCATACAAGGCATGAGACCTAAGTTTTTAGCTTCGCACTTTTAGTTTTGTAGTTCAATGTCGTGTCGTAGTTTTATATAATCAAGAGATTACATGAGCTTTAAGATTGGTAACGCACATTAAAACGTGTGTGTACGACGAAAGTCAACAAACGAACACATTACAATTATTGCTAAATTTCGGTTTCACTTGCGCGTTATTATTCGCTGGTTTCTTTATCTACCTACTTTAATTGCCAATAGAATGCAAGCAACAGCGGCTTGTCATTGAAGAACACGAATGTCTCAAGTCGCAAGTAATTGAACATTGAAGGATTCGTATATTTAACATTTCTCAATTTTTCGAAAAAAAAAATAGCCTTTTCTTTGTGACTCTTCAGATTCTTGTTAGTCTAGTCAATTATATCAAACAGCATTCGTTAGTGATTTAGCTTTGAACATTTGAAATTGACTTTATTGTTGTTTGCACATAAATAAGGAAACAATAACCTGGAAGCGTGTTAACTGAATTACAGCGTCATAAAAATAATAGTATATGACATAATTATAGATCAATAAAATTGAAAAATTACGAGGCATAAAAAAGCAATTAACTGAAGACAACAGGCTGTAATAAATTTTGGGGCATTTCATAAAATTTATTACTTAAATCCTTTTAAATCAATAGCATGTTGTTGGTTTGTTAATTCTTTTTTTAGAAATTAATTGAATCAAAACGTAATTGCGTCACAAATTAGATTCCTGAAAATCTACTTTTAGTTTTATTAAACAGGTAGGACTCGAAGATTATTTTTCTAAAATTTGACAAAACACCTTTTAGAATCAAGGACAAAAATGCAAGTTTTCATACTCGAAGTAAATTACAAGTGTTGTTTTGTTTGCTTCTCGCCAATCATTAATTCTTCATCTATTCATCAATAACAAGAATATCTAATAACTAATAATAACATTTTTAATGGAAAACATCGCAGTTAATATACAATACAACAAAATCTTTCAAGCTTATGTGTAAACATTAAAACATTACCAATGGCATGTTCCATGTTGTCTGTAGATTTTTCAATGAACTTATTGAAATGTTCAATGAAAAATGTGGATATAATAACAAATTCAAATTCAAAAGAACTTATTATAAGTTATATGCGCGATTAGTATTGAAAATCATTTATTTTTCGTGATGAACACATAAGCGGAATGTTTATTCATCTATCAAAGTAAGACAAGGTGAAGTTTAAGTCAAATCCATAGGTATGTTGAATTGAATGTGTGTGAAGTTCATTTATATAATTTTTTTTATTTTAATGCGTCATTTAAATGCGTCAATATAGTATCTTGTTCTTGTTTACTACATAGTTTGCCAAATAGAAATAGAAAATTGCTATAACTAATTGATAGAATTAGCCTAAATTTGCATTAATTCAACAGTTAATCGGTTTCACTCATGTTTCACTCTATCATTTTATTAAAACAAGTGCTAATCAGAATCGAATCAAATATACTATACAAAATTCAAGACATATTTAAATCTTGAAATAAAATTTAAATTTACATTCAACTGGCGAGGCAAATTGCAGCAAAGCAGAAGCAGAGAAGAGAAAAATGAAAAAACTTGTTTCGCATTGGTTTTTCCATATTTTAATATACCTGGTGACTTTAAAAATTCTTCGAGTGATCACGCACAGGTTAAGTGCTGACCAAAATGAGTGCATTGCCTAAAACTTAATTTTTTTGTTTGGTAACACTCTGTAGTAACTCACCGCTCAAGCGAAGTAACTGGTTGTAGTTTAAAGAATCGCATGTGCCATTGTGTCTGCGACAAGATGATTTTTCTTGCTTCCTACTTTACTTTTTAAGTTTTTACTATACTATACTTAGTTACCAACGTGTTCTTCATGCCATGCAAGAAATACAAACAAACAAAAAATATTATTACTGTTTATTTTTAAACTTAATAAACCTCATAGCAACAAGAAAAAATAATTAAGAAGAAGAGGATGAGAAAAGCGAAGATTCACGCACCAGACTAGTGATTTGGAAGTGGTGTGATCCGAGTGATGAATATATTCTCCCATTAAAACGAAATTTATTATCAACATTTTAATGATTAATCGCTGTAAACGCGTTAAATACCTACCTGTTTGTTTGACATTTAAATTTAGACTCTTTTTTTCCCATTTTCATATAGATTTAGGTTTGGATACCGGATCTATTATTTTAATTAATTATTGAAATGAATATGAACAAATGGGTAGTTTTTCGATGATCAAAATATTAATCATCTTGTTTACGACTAGATTCACTACTTATTGCTGATGCTAATTGAGATATTATGAATTGGCACTTCAGTTTGAAAGTATATCGTTCATTAGCTTCTAATGCTCGATTGCAATTTTTGATTGTGTTCTCCAATTTCCCCTTCCATGATGTGCAGAGCACGCGTGCATGAATGCATGTACAATTTGCAAGATGAAACAAAGCAACAAAGGAATAATTATAAGTGCGCGTGCAATGTGCACTGAACACTCGCATAATATCTATGATTAAATGATTAAAATTAGTGTTTTAATTCAAATTTCAAGATTAGATATTATATTTTATACATATGAGCGCTATCACCAGGCACAACCCACAGAATAAAAGGATTTATAAATAATCATTATATTTATATTATTCAAATTAATAAATCAATAAATGTCAAATATATGTATGTATTTGCAAATGTAACTTTTTAACATTGGCCGTGATGCTACTTTTAATACATTTATTCATAAAACATATAACTCGTGCAGCATCGAACTTCAAAGTTAAATTTTCTATTTTTCTCATAAAAATGTATAATAATTGATCACAGAGTAAATTATATTAGAATTTTACAATGTCGTGTTATACATATTATACAGGGTGTTTTTGGCGCCTTGGCAATCTAGTAACATTTCATACTTACAATTCGCACCCTTATTCATATGACAATTAAACGTCAAATCATCAGTTTAGAATTATGGTATGTCACACAATTAAAAACAGTAGTGCCAACCTAACTGAATTTTTGAAATCGCGGCAAATTCAAATCAGCTCACTATTTATGAAACAGTCTGTATAAAATATAATGAGTTTAATGGCCATGTTTTTGGCTCGTGCCATTCATAATCTTTTAAACAGTGTGCAATGCATAAGTGCGTGAATTGATTGGCATGTGATAAATGTGAACATTGATGGGTAATTGGACAACAAATTAAAATTAATAATTCAAGTAATCTCGAGTTATGTGTTGTTATACCAAGTTAAATGAGATTCGAATGTTTGATCACATCATCATCGATGGTCGATAGTATTTTTATTGTTTGAATAATTGCTAAAGATATTTCATTGACCTAAGTTTGAGATTTTAAATGTCATGACAATTATTTTATCTTATTAAAATATTTTTCGAAGTGTTAACATTATTAAGATGGGTAATTGCAATCGGCAATTTAATGCCATTTATTTTAATTGCATCGCACACACTAATAACATGATTTTAATTTAAACTTTTTTCGTGTTATCAGTTGTACTAAACTACCAAATAACAAAATGATTTTAAAAAATAAATCAATTAAAAATAACACTTAAAAGTTTAATTAACATTTTGCATTGGGCAGTTAAATCAGCAAAAATTTAATCCTTTATGCACAAAATAATTGTTTGCGATACCTATACCCATATAGCGATAGTGTTATATAATAATAAAATTATTTCTGACTTATAAGTTGTAACTAGAACTATAGTGAGTACAATGGCAATTAGTATTTTATTGCAATTGCAATCAGCGAACCGTCCATCGAACGCCAACCAATTTAAGTTAACAACAAATAACAGAATAGCACAACAAAAAGCAATAACAACAGGCAACAGCAAAATTAATTTATCGATATTGACGTAAACTAATAAATAATATTAATTTATTAATTTATTATCATATTATTATTATCATTTAATACAATACCTGGTTTACTTTGTTTAATTTGGGATAATTGTTCATGGCAAATATTTAAGTACCTGTTTTTTGTTAATATTCAAAATGAATATTGAATTTTAATATTTGTGATAAAAACTGGAAAGCGTGGATGTTTTTCTTTGTTTCTAATCAGCATAATTATTATTTAATAGGCAGTTCTTACGCAAATATATTAGATGCAATTAGTCAAGTTTAAATATTAGAGAATACTATAATACAATAAATATTTAAGACTAGTTGCGAATAGGAAAATTTCTATCTAAACCTAAAATTACGAATTTTGCATGAGTTGTTTTTTGGTTTCGGTGACGTTTTCGTGTTTTTCGAGTTTTGCAAGTCTTGCCATTTTTACAAAAAACTGACGTTCAAATATTTAAAGTTAAGTATAAAGCCATTTATTAATTGTTATTTTCTTATATTTAATATTAGGACTTTGTCCTGACAATTAGAATTCTTGTATATTGGCATGTTAATGTTAAAAAAGTATGTATCCAACTTAAATTAGTATTTTATCAGTAAAATTTTGTTTTCGTTTCTAAAATCGTTAATAAGATATTTCGAGCTGACGTAGCTAATTGCAATTGTTGAAATTTGTGGAAGATTTTCGGTTTTCGACTATCGTATCGAGTTATCGAGTTAATTGAATATTGCACATTCTCTAAATTTGTTCATTCATTCATTGACGCCACTCGAAGCTCAAAGTCGAAGAAAGTTTTCGGTTCGGCTTCCTTTCAAAAAAGTTGAACAATCAACAATGCAAGTTGTGGATTTCACTTTTTACAATTTTACCTTTTATACCAATATTATTTTGGTTTTGTTTCCTTCGCCTTCATTAAAATCAGATTAAACCTATAATAACTTATAATGTTTACACAAATTGCTAACAGAGTAACAGGTAATTGTAATTCATTCTCTAATTCATTCAGACTTGCAGTATATCCGTTTCTTTATCACTTTTGTTGTAATTGATAATTTGTACTTTTATTTCTGTTCATTAAATAGCCGCATCACAAAGCAATTAGTTATAAGTCCAAGTTACAACTTTTATGTTACAATAATTGTTGTACTGCACTGTAGGTATCAATAACGAAAATACCCATCAACAAAGACCTTACAACTTGTATTGATTATTTGATTACGTATTAAGTGAATTGTTTAAAAATAACAATGCCTATCACTTGGTTATTCCAAAATTTAGCTTTAGCTTATTACGTTCAAATTTCGTTAATTTCAATTTCATAGTACAATAAGCAATAGAACAAACAATAGATCGAAAACGCCATGCAATTTCTGTACATTCGTTGATTCGATAGTGAATTGTCTGGCTTCAAATTCAATTTCCGCTTGTGCGTGTGGGTATCAAATCAAGTAACTCATGCTCAAATCGAATGTGTCTTTCTTTCAATTCCGTTCTGTACTCATATTTGTTGTAATTGTGGCCATTTCTTGTAGCTGTATTATTATAGTGTTGAATACTGTTGACTGTTGCTGCCTGTGAATGCCCGCGTAAATTGATTTGACGACCGCAAGCGCAACTACAAGTTGATTTTTATAGCGCGCGCATGATCGATTGTCAATGCAATCACCAATCATTCAACCCAACTGCATACTACTAATACGAGGTTTCAAATTATTAAAATTAAACATGAAACGGAATCTGTTTGGCATTTCCTGATCCTGATAGCCTTTACATA
>JARJDT010004899.1:0-11272 GCA_030264655.1 Leptusa sp. GC000079
GTTCGTATATAGTTTGTGCAAGATTCAAGCGGCAATAAGGGCACACATATACTGCATGCATGAGGCACTTACATGCATGTATGTGGTAGGACCAAACACGAAACCGACTATTTGTCAACATTTACTGACGATTATCGCTGAAGCGTGAGACATCACGCTGTGTCAGCACCAAAACGACAGCGGTTCTTCATGTAATGTCTAAGTGCTTGCATGTTCAAGAACAGCTGGTGCTGTTGGCGTGGTCACCTTCGCAAGGAGCAAAGCGCAAGAATTACAAGAAATTGTGTGCGATTTAAGTCACGCAACCGAAAAATCCTCTTACTTAACCAAATAGATGATTTGATTTTTTCACCTAATTATTATGAAGTTTGCTAGTGGTCAAAAAAACTGTCTGCTTTTATGTTACAACATATAATAACCACACCATGCAATATGCAATGCATCGCGTGTAAAAGGAAGAAAAAGGAATCCTTTGAGCAATAGCCCCAATAGCAATAGCAAAATGGCAAATAGGCGCGCGTCTAATAAAAGTGGATCCATATTAAGTCAGATCCAATATCGCATGAAAGTGCCTTGGTGAGTGGGTCTTTGTGTCCGAGCGGGCAGTAATATCGTTGTCTTTTGTTATTGGATCATGAATTGGGTTTCAACACGAAGTACACCGCGCACTATACACGCTGGGACGCTGGGTAAAAGCTCCAGAAAGCTCTATTAGCAGTCTTTCTTCCCTAACCCGGGGAGCTTAGAGAAGCTTTGAACTGTCACGACGCTCGGGCTCGGCCGCTTCTCCTTCACTCCTTCCCTCCTCAGGCGCTAAAGGTTTTTACATTGAAATGTTCTTATTCTCTTTGTGTATCCATCCAGCAACCAGCAACAAACGACCAGCGAATAGCAAAGAATTGCGAAAGCACCTCCACACTATAGCCTCATAGTCTGCCCTCGCGCTGTTTGTTCATTTCGTGTTGGTGTCACATCAGCGGCGATGATACGTGTTCGTGAATATGGAAAACGATGTTGATTCTCAGATTCTCACTTCTCACTCCGCCGCAAATATTCTAAGGATTCAACTCATCGCATTGTATTCCTTGCTTCTTCGTGCTTCAGTGTGAGAAGTCGACGCGGCGAGAAAATGGAAATATGAAAATGAGAAATATAACAACTGGAACTCGGTGTGGAATGGAATAGAACGTGACGGAAATTTATTAATAAACAGAACAAAGCGGTTAGCATGATCATAGCGCGCCGCGACGGCAACGGCATTAGTTATAGAATATCTGCGCGATTCTTTAGGGAAATTATAACTTTAGATTATATCTCGGACTCGATTTGAATACCAAAACATCAAGCAGCATGCACAAAACACAGAAGCCTCGGCTTTCCATGACTGGGAACGGAACAAATTCCTATTTTAACACTCGACCTATTCGATATTTAGACAGACTTATTTTACGCCTCGTCGAACAAATAAGTTTTTTTAGTGTTGAATTACTTTAGAACTTGATGTAAGCAAAAGGGCGTTAAAGATCAGGGCGAATTTAATTTTGATTAGAAACTTACTAAGCAAATTAGAAATTAGAATTCAAAACGTAAACGTGTAATCTAATCGTAAGTAATTTTTCCTACTCCAATCTAGTAACATATACCTACTATCCACATAACTCATTGAAAACTGTGCCGTAAATGCGATATTGCACACGGGTTTGTTTATTTTGATCCTTGCTATGGCAACCAGCTGTTACCGCAGAATAACGAGTTTGTAAACAAAAACCTAACCTTTATATAGAATTAAATGTCATAATGCGACAAAACTTGAAATGAAAATTTGAATTAATCCGCATTTTAAAATGATCGTAGGAAAAGTATCGTACATAACGTGAGTTGTAAAGGCATTACACACTCGCGAAATAACGAAAAAACTTTTCGCTTCGTGTGTAATAGCCTCTTTACGTCTCGTGTTATGTAATATACTATTACGAATCACGAAAATGGAAAATTATTATTTAAATTTATATCTCATATCATGTTGGGACAATGAAACGGAACAACAGATTAAAAATTCAATAACAATTGGATGTCCTGAGAATATACATATGAACCATTCATAAATGCATAATATGACAAATATAATGTTGAAAAATACAGCCATCTGTAAACACAGCACAGAATAAAGTACGATTAAGCGATTATGTTTGCCATTTTCATAACTTGCAGACCGTAATAATAGACATGGAAAATGCACCATTATAAAAATAATAAATAAATATGGCATCAATTCACCTTTTTACAATAATCTATGTTCAAATGGTCCTCATGGATATGAAGAGATAAACGAAGTGAAAACAAAACTAATCGTCATTGATCGCAACAACAAACAAGAGTCGGCCATGCGTTATCATTCGTTTAGACCCAGACATTGTAGTTGTATCTTTGGCAGACGTTGGACGTCGGCGTAATTTAAATGATCCGAAACGTTTATTCCGCATAAATGAGCAAAAAATTGTGAGAATTGTGAGAATCGATTGTTCGCTTGTAGCTTGCCGCCAAAAATACAAAATATTGTTTATGGTTTTACCTTACCAAATGTGCAGTCACAGATAAACGAACCAGCAAACGAAAAAAGGGGCCTACTTGCAACCGTCAAAAACTAAAACTGACAGATTATGAGGATTATGGTAAATGGTAATTTTCTGCCATTTTAACCTGCGGACGACAAGGCGCCAGATTTAAACATTTCTGTCTATCGAGTATGGGAAAATAGCATTTTAGATGAGAACTAAACAGAACACTGAACCGAGATGAAAGAAAAAGCAATTATGTAATTAAAAATTAAGTACTTAAAATGGTCACTGTGAGTACCTATAGTCTCTTTCAATTACAATACGAGCAAAATAATACCAACCAATGTAGAAAATTGTTTTTTGTTCTTTGTTTAAGCTGGAGATATTCTTATTTCAATTTGCAACTTCTTTGCTTTCGGCTCAGTTTGTCGGCTGTAGGTCTGTCTGTTCGTTAAATAGAAAGCGCACAATATCGAAATACAACACTCTATAATTGGGAATGAAATGTTTAGGGAGTGTCTGATTAGTTGATGGCATTAATTGGGTGTTTTTAAAGGGGCTCGCAACAGTCCTTATTTTAATTATTAACCACTCAAACTATACCAATTACATTATTACTGCCATTAGTTGGCTGCTAACTTGCTTACTTGCTGCTAATTTCAAGACTAATTATTTGTGCGTGTCACAATTATCACAAGCAAAAAAATTACATTCAAATTATATATTTGATCTGCAAATGAAAAAATCATCAGCATAAAGCTTTTTTATATTTGGCGGCCTTTATTCCAAAAAGAGTACAAAGTTGTTGCAACTTGCCTGAGAGTCGGGAGTCGAGTGCACCTTCATTCATAGTTGGGCATTTTTTGGAAACGCAATTTTTAAAAGAGCACATCATCGAATGTTTTGAGGTCTGGTCCATTACCATCCGCAGCATCAATACAAGTATTTTAGGCGCCGACTGACTGGGTGGTTGAATTTTGGATTTGGATACGATGAGTGTATATGCAATTGGGCATTGAGTTGAGTTCATTCAATATTTCGGCAGCTTTTAGGGTGGCCCTCTGATCATTCCCATCACTTCCATAGCCGTAGGTTGGTTTCTTGCCGCTGCTTTGTTTCTTTGTCTAAATCTGATGCCCGGCTTTGCTGTATTATCTGCGAGCAGCGAGGATGAGTTTAATGCGTTGTTTTAGAGTTTTCGCCACCCGATTTGCGGGAAAGCGGGTGGAGATTATAATTTGCAATTTTCATCAGTTAAATTCAATTGAGGTGGAGTGGTTGGCATTAGCGAGTCGAGGAAGTTGCTCGAACTTGCAACTATCTATAATAGACAGCGCGAGTGTAGCATCATCGTTATTCGACCGTAAGCTGACCTACCAGTAAGTGGGTTCAATCATCGGTAATTGATAAAGACCGCATTTTCTCCAAACTATCTCATCAATTAATCGATTAGGTTTTCAACAAGAACCCGCCAACTTTATCTTATACATATAGCTGCTACCGTTTAGGTATACTATACACTTAGGTAAGCTACATCCGAGAATCTGAGAATTTGAACAAGAGCCGCAAGAGCGAGAGCTTGTTCCATTTTCGTTTCAATCAAAATGCTCTAATTGCGTACCACGAATGCCTTTTATTTCCTCTATAACTTTTGTCTAAATCGGAGATCGAAATCAGAATTGAAACAGTAAACTTCTACTTGTGTCGATATAGTAATGTTGCAAATCGCAGATCCAAATGCTCGCAAAAGAGAAGCGAAAGCCTTCGTGCGAGCCAATTGAAAAAAGACAACAATAACGCTATAAATTGGAAAACGATTGTTGGCCATGATTGTCCTCGTTCAATGCTTTCACCATTTTCACCCTAAGAATCCAGCCAGAGTACAATCTATAGTGGTGGTGATTTGGTGGATGTTGCAGTGCGCGCGCTTTGAAGTCGCTTTTTTAATCAGTCTTAGATAGATGTTACTCATCGCGTCTCCTCTTCGTTCCACTCTGCAGTTCTAGAGTATAGACAGACACTCTATAAACTCATACTTGTACAGTGCCGTATTACCGATTAGCCCTCATAGGCACTGACCTAGGGGCGCCCGGCAAAAAACGGCGCCGGGCAAAATCATTATTTTATATTTTGGAGTTTGTTTTTACATACATCAGTAAGTTCATGTAAAAAATAAGGGCGTTACAATAATTTGGCCTAGGGGCGCCAATACGGCTAATCCGGCCCTGTACTTGTATGTGCATGGGAGTGGGATAGATCCGTCCTTCATCCCGAAACATCATTGCATTCAAACGCACACATAAAGAGATCTATTGCAGTCGTTGGACTGGTTCCTTTGACTTTTGACCGGATAATCTGTCCTTTATGTTCCGCTCTATCTGGGATTATTGATATATGAATTTCTCATTTGGCTTTATTCATTCATTATTCCTAGTCTGTGCTTTACTCTCTGCTTTGCTCGGCTGGTAAGCTATAGATTCATATCATACTTACATCCATGTATGATTGTAATTATCTCGTCGGCAGCGCATAGACGGCGCTGATAATTTTGCACTCGTTTGAGTTTTACGTTTCTACCTCATCATATTAGTCAGAGGAATGAGGAAATGAAAGAAGAAAAGTAGGAAAATTGCAAAACCGTCATAGGGATTCGTTTGTCATTAATTAAAATTCATTTCAGCTTCCTTCCAACCCGATGAATTCAGATTAAAAACTTGTTTAATTCCTGATGGATTGAAGTTATGCAATGTTTATAATTTCTTTAGAAAATTATCTAAGTAATTTTTTTTTAAGAAATTTTTAACTGACGTTGAGTTTAATGGCAAGATTCTGAGAAATTGGTAGACGTTCTATTAAAGTGAAATAATTGCAATGGCTAAGCAAATAATGAGGCTTCTTCCTATCTTGTATCCTAACGTCCTGTGATAAAGTTTGAAATTTCTTAAACACACGATCTTAAAAGAGATGTTTATAAACGAAGGAAGGAAGATCACTTTGAATGACGCCGGTTTAATTTTGCTTTTGATGTTCTTCCCAGTTTCAACCTCCAAAGCATTTCTAATAAATACTTCTCTTTTCTCTAGTTGGAAAGTTGACGTCCATACATACTTACATATGCATTAACTAAGATGAAAAGATGTATCCTGCAAATCGCCCATATTAAGACATCCACGAAGTTAAAGCAATTTTATAAGATGATGGGATGAGCAAAGTTGAGAGAGTGGAGGAAGGCTATTCAAGCATTTATTTATACGTCGTTAGCGACAACTTCAAAATACACTGAAGACTAAAGTAACTGAGAAGCTATTTGCGTCGCTCTTATATACAGGGCGTTTGTTTCTGTTCGGGTTATTTGCGGCTCCTAGTTGTTTAAGTAGGTACACATAGAAGTTAAAGTATTTTCTTGAATATTTCCACTTAGAGAGTTGTCGAGCGGCTAGTGAGCGATGACGAGTGAAAGGACCAAAAAGGAATGAAAAGCGCGCGTCTACACAGCCTTGCCAGCCAACAGGATGACTGAGAGACATTTTCATATTATATGCACGCGCTTCCAGCAATCCCATTCGCTCTACTCACTTGGATTATAAGCGGGCCCAACTTAGGTAATTAGCACTTTAATTCCCAGATCCATTCAGACTGCCTCGAGATATTATTCCCAATCTCTAGAATATTTTACTCTCTGCGCCATACCAGAGCAGTCACAGAAAGGCAGTAAGGGAAACTCCATGTAAATTCCATATTTTGAATATATACGCTGTGCTTTGCTGTGATAATATAAATAGTCTCTTCTCGTTCTCGCGAAGCGAAGAGTTGATGTCAAGGACAGAGCCGGATTTATAATTCTCTAATTTAAATACTTTACAGCATCATAGAATTTGTTCTTTTAGGTTATTGCATTTGGTTCAGAATACTCTAATTTGACAACACTTTCATGTGAATATGGGAATATTCCATATACGAGTTGCAGACAGTAGATTTGCAATGTTTTTATAACTTTTGCCTCATTCCGCGAATTTAACCAAATTCATTCAATGCTGCTCAACATGCGGGAGTCTCTGCACCTCTGCTACACCGGCTTGTATTCGATAATAAAGGTTTTTATTTTGGCAAATAATAATAAAAAGAAATAAAAATATTTTTATGATTTTTCCAGTAGCTGCTGGCGTGTAGCCGTTGTAGCTATAATACGAAATGAATTTTATATGATATTTTAAAATGTTTTTAATTATACATTTAGAAACGCTCTGAATTTCTCGGTAATATTTATTTTTGTTTTTTATTCATATGAAAACTCTTCCTTTTGTTGTTTGTGCTATTTATGCCTTCTGGGCTAGCCAGTTCGTGCAGTTTTTTCATCAGACGTGTTTATAAATGACCCAGAGATAAATCAAAATTCATGGAAATTTTTTAAATCTACACTTAAGGCCGGGATTTTCATATAATGTTGAAACGTTGAGTTTTGTAGATATTTTGCGAAGGTGTTTTAAATGCTTAAAATTATTCTCCACAAGTTCACCCCGTAAAAGGTGAATGAGACACAAGGGTAGTTACAGTTAATAGGACCCTTTTGTGTTTTGTATTTACTACCATGCGAGTCTAATAGCCTAATAGCCATAATAGTAGAGCAATGGAATCCTGAATCCTGCAGAGGACCAACGAATTTCTGTTGCTTTACTGCTGCTTTGCTTTGCTCCTCTTTGGTCCTTGCTCGTCGACCCTTTGTCATGACGTTCTCCTGCAGCCCAAGGCTAAAATCCAGTGTCTGATTGGACATATAAAAAGCTTTTTAATGTGTGTGGATATCAACTTGCTGCCGTAAAACTAATTCAAGTTGAAGAAATAAATTAAAGACGAAAATTATGATATTGTTCATTTTTATCAGTATCACTAAAAAACCTTTTTGGCTAAAATGTTAGAATTTTACTATCATTTAGAATGATTTCTTTTTCGTACCGAAGAATTCTTATCTTGATCTCAACAAAATTCGAGACAAGATCAAAACAAGGCTCGGTATGGAAAAATCAAGACAAGACTAGATTAAATTTGCAAGAAATTAGACAAGAAATATCAAGAAATACCGAGATATTTTGAGAAATTTAAAGAAAATGAATAAAAAACGCAAGACAAGAAACCCTTATTTTTTGTCTTGATATTACGAGACAAGACGAGAAGTCCAATTCAAGACAAGAATTCTCGTCTCGTGAAACCCACTTTACATTGTATTGTAACTAAGTATATGATCTATAAATGTTATACAAATAATAAGAAAAGGTTTTAAAAATGGTTGCTCGGTTTGATGTTGGAGTAAAATCCCTTGCTTTAAACATCGAGTATTGAAAGCAATAAAGAACTGGCTGCCTGTTTATATCCAACATATAACTCTATTATGACATTAGATTCGCGCCACCACTGCGAATGAATTCTGAATGCGTGTTCGAGAGTTCGGTTTAATAAAGCGGATAATAGACCATCCCCTTAGTTTATTTTCCCTTTGCCCCTTTGGGCCTTGAGGTATCCACAATGTGGATGTTACGCCTGGACTTTCAGGCATCAAAGAGGGATGCAAAATAGCAAAGATCCATTAAGTATTGCAATTACGTACAATTTACAATTCTAATTCAAGGCAATCTTCAATAAGAGCAAAGCAAACGAAAAATTGGGTGTTTTTGTTTGAAAATTGTTGGAAATGGAAAATCAAAGGACACATTATGGCAAAGTACTTAGCTATTCTATCATTCAATAAATCTGAAATTCATGAGATTAGTGATAATTTTGTGGGTGTTTGTCCACGCATGCAGAAAATAGACGAATATAATAACAGTCGCTAAGAGCTTTGAATAATGGTGATCACTGATCCTAATTGGTATGGCCATCTCGTCGCACAATGAGCACGTGTCTGATTTAACGAATCATCAGCAACTGCAGTCCTATATGTATAGCTATAACATCATTCAAAAAGATACTCAAACAATACTTGCAGTTATGACATGGTTGTTGCAATTGTTGCAAAATATAATACGTGTTCTTGAAACATGAAATAGTATATTACATAACACGAGACGTACACACGAAGTGAAAAAGTTTTTTCGTTATTTCGAGAGTGTGTAATGCCTTTACAACTCACGTTATGTATGGTACTTTTCCTACGACCATTTTAAAATGTGACTTAATTCAAATTTTATTTTCGGGGAGTTTTGTCGCTTTACGTCGTTTAATTCTATGAAGGTTATTTTTTTGTTTACAAACTCGCTTGACGCAAGGCGGCCTCATACGGTTGCCATGGCAAAATCTACAAACCCGTGTGTAATATAGCATTTACGGCACAGTTTTTAGTGAGTTGTTTGCAAACCGAGATGCAATCTAAAATTTCGGGACTATATGTAAATATTTCTGATTTTCCAATTGGTGATTTTGCTTTTCATCTCAACCGAATCCGAATTGTATTCTACACCGAGATGAAATTCAGTGCAGCGTGTGCGCACATTGCACATTATAGGTAAGTACTTTATTTAGGAATTTACATGAATGATGCATGTGCACGTACTCGTATTAGTTTCAATGTGATTAATTAAGTTGGTAATGCGGTCTTTATGCTGCACGGATTCGTGTGTACGTTACCCCATGCCGAAGAAGTCCATGGGTGGTAGCGATAAATAAGGGCGCGCACGTTTTTGATCTCGTCGCTCGACTCGACTCTTTAGATTTGATATGATGTGCGCCTTCAAGCACACATCACACAAGGGTGTATGTTTTATACTTTTCTATTTTAAGTGCTGCGCGTTATTATATGCTTGTTCATTGTTCGATTCTTTGATTCAACACAACAACAACATGCTACATGCTCGCTCTAGGTAAGTACGTTTTTCGCTACAATGTATTAATATACGGTCAGCAGTACATCGGTAATTGTTAGATTCATCCTATTATCACATGGGAACTGATATCGTTATATCCTCTTTGCAGGCTTTGTATTTCTATGTGCGAAACGTGTAACTTTCCATTTTGATGATATGTTTATTCTAAGACCTGTCAGAATTATATTGCCCAAAGTAAAGGCTTCATATTGCTGTAATTTACTTTGGGGGGTTGCACACGAGTCGAGTTGAACTTAATCTCTGACAAAGTTTCTTAATTTCCGACATTACTAACGAACTCCTTCCTTGTTCTTCCTTGCCTCTTCTCTTGTACACATTTTTCTTGTCTTGATAAATTGGCTACGCAGCTATGAAAACAAAAGCCATTATAAACAACGATGATGGCGAAATTTAGCGAAGTGGTCACATGGCGAAATGAAGCGACACGATTCTGCAATTAAGCCTCATCGTGCGTCGGTCGCTCTTTGTTTGTTAGTAATTAGAACCGAGTTATGGTTATCACCTTCCATCTCGCTCGACATTACCAAATCCTTTGTCTACGCGTTTAGAGCGACAAAATTACATATACAGGACGTCTCGCTCATTATTCTCTCGACATATTTTATTCACAAATTAATTAGCTTGAAATTGTTGCCAATAAAATAACAATTAAAAATATTAATATATGAATTATATATTTGTTGAAGTATACACGACTCGTGTTATTTGTGCTTATTACCCAATTGAAGCCGGGATTGCAAAACCAAAGCGTAAAGATTTGAAAACATTTGCCTGGAGCTTTGGTGACGACAGAGGACATAACGTTGAAAACGAGCGAGTATAAAATGGAAATAGCTCCGCAATGGCCGGGTGCATGGAATCGGTTGAATGAAGTGGAAACCGAAGTGAAATGAATGGTAATTAGCAATATAACCGGAATCGCTCTTCGCGGCGCAACAACAACAAACGACGACATCGGAATTTCCGCGCTGAATGTATTTGTAATACCTACGTTTACGTTTGTTTCAGGCTCGTGTTACAGAGACTTAGAGCTTCGGCGAACAGCAGCAGCATCATTTTAATTAATGAATTAATGTAGCTCTCGTCTCTTAAACACTGTTTATGTCGCGGTAATTAAGGGAGTTGCCGCCACTAGATTAACCCTCCTCTTCCTTCCGCACCTCAATCTTCCTGCTCCCTTTCTGCACAGCTGAAAGCAGCATCTTTACGAGAGGCGAATCTTTCGACAGCAGTTTGCTGGCGCGGGTACTGCACGGCAACACAGCGATGACGCGATGTTATCGTGCGGTGGAGGGCGGGGGAGGCGGTAGGAAACGCCGAAAGGCTCCTAATTCGTGCCCGCCGTTGAGGAGTTAAAGGGAAGAGGTTTTAGGTTTTATACGCACACTAACTGCCGCTTGCTTCCAGGAAGAGAGGCAAGAAGGCTGCCTACATTTAATTTATTAGTCGGGGACTTATTCGGACCGCCACCATTCGAGACTTGCGAGAAACATAAGAAGATGATGTTCTCTCTGACTCTCTTGATGCAACGTTGAAAGAAAAGGGTAACTAGTAAGATAAATAAATTACCATCATCATTATTTCATGTTGTTAATGGGTTATACGGTTATTTTGTTTTCTTTTTAACATTTTATTATTGTGATAAAACTCAATTTAGTCAAATATTGGCTGTTGGAAATTTGTGAAATTCGATAAGGAAATATACCAAAAACGAGAAATCTGTCATGTTGGGTTGCTGCATGCTACTGATTAAAAGGCTCTTAACGTTCTTAGCCGGAGATTATTTCACTCCGGGGTGTCGTTGTTTACGTTTTGAACACGGATACAACAATGGAGAGA
>JARJDT010004905.1:0-11799 GCA_030264655.1 Leptusa sp. GC000079
AACACCTGCAGGATTAAAAATATTCTTCAAGTTTTTAAATCTGCAATAAATAAAGCTTTAAGGACATTTAAATCTAAAAACTTTAAAAGCAAATTCAAATGTCATTGTTGGTTTGTTGGTAACTATTTTAGTTCTGTGTCCTTATTTTGTAAGATGCTAACAGAAATTACTAACGGTAAGTAAACTCAAACGGGGATGAAGTAAAACTGCACGCTAAAAGATAGTGACGTGTGCTTGCATATTTTAATACATCTTGGCGCTTTTTTTAGTGCTTCTTTGGTTATTGCTTTCCATCTACAAATTGTTATCTTTTTTTATACGTAAATACGTAGGTTTATAAAATACCATGGACTATAAGAATAAGTAAGATGTTCACAAACGACAAGACAAAGGAATAAAAGATCAAAACGCAAACGTGAAAATAGCATCGGCTGCAGAAGTGCTAAGTGAAAAGAATGTTAAAACGAAGACTTGCTTTATGATAACACACTCCATAATGCTATAGTTATACTTTTAATTTTCAACTTGTTTAGACAAGTTTGAAATTACAAAACTTACGACGCTATCTCATCACATTTTTATATTGCTGTAATTAAAATTTCCAACAAAAGGAATAGTTAAAATTGTTAGAGATTCGTCAGAAGAAAGAAATGCTACTTGAAATGGTACTCGATGTCGATGATCGATTTGAATGATGCGGGATTTCATCACAAGTTGATGCAACACATTCTGAATGGTGAAATTGTTGGCATTTCATGTATGCTCGCTAATTGAATTTTTTGAATTTGATTGAAAGTCGACACTTGAATTTACTTTTTGTTTAATATTCATCGTTTTATTTCAATTTCATTTTCTTTTCTAATTTCTAATTGCAGATGATTCATTTATTTTTAGTATTCTATAATTATAATTGAAATGCATTTGCTCATCAAAGATAAGAAAATTCTTAGTTTATTATCGATAGATATGAAGCTTAGAACTTAGAACACTGTTTGTCAAGTACCGTAGAAGGCTGTAGGTAGTTGATGACGTGTTCGATATGCAAAGAAATCTAATTAAAATTGAAAACGATCGACTGACATCATTTATTACCAGTTATACGCGAATGCGAACGAGTTGATTTATGATTGCGGGGACAAATCGACAAATTTTGTCGGAATTTTCATAACTACGATTTACCTGCGAAATCAAATCTAAAATTAAACGCATTTTTCGAAACAAATCATACTAGCAACTAGAAATCACAAATTGAGTAAATATTATTTCTAGTTTTAAGTTTTAAAAAATAAACTGGAAAAAGTGTTTCTTAGCAAATTACATTTTTATTGGTTTTATTAGCATTCTCATTAGTGTCATTCAAGCTCATTGTCTCTCGTCCTGGTAATTGAAGAATAACAAACAACTTTAGTACACGAACACAAAGCACTTCAAAGTGCAAATTTAATTTTTCATCGTCGCCCATGCATTTTTTTTACAAAATAGTACTGTACGCCGCCTAAGACAAATAATTCGATTATCGATGAAATTATAACCGTTATTAATTGAATTATTTGCAAAAAATAAATTTGCATTTTTAAAATTTAAGTACGCTGACGAAATAAGGTAACATTTTTTTGTGTAATGTTTAACTTGTCATAAAAACACCAATTATAAATGAACATAAAGAGAGAGAGAACAGAGCAGAGGAGGCACGTAAACCACAAGAGTAAAAGCGCAACAAGTTAATTATTTCCTAAATAAACCCTTCATTAAGCGCTCGACCATTTCGGTGGTAATAAATGTGGTTGTACCTTCGTTGTTTGTTTAAAATTCTATTATGTTTTGCTTTGTATACTGAATTATCAACACATTAAGTATCACACATGAGAATTTAGACGATGAAGAGGATAAATGTTCATTGTTTGCAGGACTTTGTATACGTGGACTTTAATTTGTAAACGTTTAGCCTTTTTGCGTCTGCGTCTGCCTACAAATTGGGAAATTTGCGTAAGGATCGAGCATCATTCTCGTGCGTTGGCATTATTAGACTGAGTATAATTAAATATGAATAAGTCAAGAAGATTTGCAGATTTATGTTGCACGAGAGATGAGAGATCCTGAAATAACGGAATATAAGATCCCATACGCTATACATCTACATTTCTATTATCTTAAAACAGAACAGAACAGCTTTCAACGCCCATGCAAGAAGCAAGAAACAAGTAGATGCTGATCTGATGTGTTTACGTATGTTTTAATTTGGTTTTAATGGTATTTCAACTGTTTAGGCTTACTTTGCTTACGTATCACGCGTTAATGAGAATAATTTCTAATACTGCTAAAGATTAGTAGGTACGAAACGAAAGAAGATCTTAATACCTTTTGTTCTTCGACATCTGTTTCTGGATGTGAAGATGAGAAAACATTTAAAATGCAAATACGAAAAGCAGTAGTACGCAATTGTGCGTAAAATGCAAGTTGTTTTGCATGATGTTTGCATAGTTTTCCACAGCTTTCCATTTATTTTTACTTTGCATTTCTTCTAATGTTCTTTGGTTTCTGCCATTTACGCATATTAAAAGCACTTGAATAGCGCATCAAAGATAAGTCGATAATAAAAACATTTTTATTGTTTTCACCTTCTTTTATTGTGCAATAAGTCTGTCCCTTTAGCAATTTTAACATTTTAAGTTGTTTACACCTGAAATGTCCTGAATAATTTTTTAAATAACGTTAACATACATAGTATTAGTATATTAGTACTTTGTAATCTGTGGTTTTAATGCTTTTGTGATAAAGACACTAACTTCTTCAGTTCTTTAACAAAATAAATAAAAATAATAATTTCTCATATTGTTTTTCAAAAATATTAAAATAACATGTTGTGCATTGTTGTCATCTTAGTATATCATCAGGTTCAGGAAGTATTAGTGCTTGAGCTTATCTAATTATACTGTTTGAAAAGTTAATTAACTAATTAGCTACGACCTTATTATTTTTATGGCACCTACCGACCACCAACTTAGCTTTTCCTGCGATTGTCTGATTGTAGTCATTGTCATTGTGTGCGTGGTTCCATTTCCGTGAATTAATTATTCATATACTATAGGTATAGAAGTGGATGTTGGATGGATAACAAAATGAAGTATAGGAGAAACAATTATGTGATTCATTAAATTTTATTAATATTCATCTATTTTCACATTTACAATTTACATTTATAAATCGGATTTAATGAAGTGTACCATTTATTTTATATATCTACTAAAACATCATGTTACAATAACTTTTTCTGGTAATAAGTAATATTGATTTTGATCTTAATTCAATTTCTTTCCTTTTCAGTCAATGTCAGTCAGTATAATTATATTTACATACTTAATTACTGTTTGTCTTTATTTAGATTTCGTAATATTTTAATATATACATGTTATCATTAATTAATTGATTAATTAAAGCACCGAAAAGTACGGAAGAGGCGAAAAGTGCAATTATTATCAAGTTGTAAATATATTATTTAATAAAGTGGCAAGTTTATATTGAATAAGTTCCTGATTTAATTAGTTTGAAATCAGAATCAAGTTTTATTTGTGTTTGATATGAGACAACTCATGAACTGAGTGAACAAATGAAATGAAAACTCCATTTTCAATTAAAAGTTGTTCCAATCACGAAAGAAAATTCAATTTCATTGCGTTATTTGTTAGTGAAAGTATTTACTCCAAACCTGTTGTCCTCATCGATGCGGTGGGTAGTCCGCGGCGTGCGCTTAGTCCTTCTTGCAATGGTAGCAGGAGCAACTGACGGCGCTCTTGAACGTCAACGTACGCACGCCATCAACGCAGAGCACCCTCGCTTCGACAGGCTCGGTGTCCATAATGTTACAGCATTGTCCCACGGATGTGACAGGCTGCGTAGGACTGGCCTTTGGTCCTGACGGCACGGCCCAACTTTCACAATATCCGCGACATGCATTCGTCGTCATGTGGAATTCCACGCAATCTGGGATACTAATCTTTCGCGTGTGTCCTGTTTTTTCAGCCAAATTTCAAACCAATTTGATCAGAGTATAAGAACGATTTTTCTTGTTGGTAAACGAACTTACCAACTTTATGACATCCTGGTTTTTGCCATGTATCACGAGCGTTTACCGATGTGGACAGAAATGCATTTGAAAGCGAAAATGCTGCTATGAGAAACCACCAAGTCAGCATTCTAATAAACAGCAAAATGAAGGATTAAAATATGAACAGAATTGAATTTCGTATCAAACCTGAAATACAGAACGCGTCAGTTGAGGAGTCTCCGAACACCTTTGCTCTTCGCTCCACTTACACTGCGTACTGCGTGGCGCTTAGTTTTGCGCGTCCGTAATATTCGCTCGCAACTCGCAAATCTTGCGTGAGTGAGCGCTCGCGACGAGCGTCCTCTTCGGCGTCGGCGTCTATCAGATACTGATACTATGATGCTGATGGCAATGCGAACTGCGCTTCAATTCATTCGCAGGCACGCTCGCCAATGGAGCACATACCACCCCCGCGTTATTATTCTTACATCCAATGTGTTTACCGGCGACGGGCAACTGCCATCAACATCTACTCTGCCAGGATGAATGTGCGGTTTATTCATAATTTGCGACGAAATTTGTTAGGGACTAGGCGACTAGGGTAGTAGTGACGTGATGGGTTCCGCCAACCCAGAAACGCACTTAATTTTAATCCTACCTTCTCCTACTCTTAAGGATCATCGTCATTTGCAAGTTTTTCGACTCGACGCAATATTTTTCAAAAAGTTTCAAAATCTAAAAATTTTGTATTTAGAAAAGATTTTGATTAGTTTAGTTTTTAATGTTTGTCCACATTCATTAAAGAACATAACAAACAGTTAATTATGAAATTCGTTTATTTCATTTAATTGATTTGGCTCATAAAATATAATATGATCGCGGGTCGAAGATATGATTTGATTTGATGAGGTATTTTAATAAATAATAATAATAAAGCTTTGAAAACAAAGTAAAAAAAACAAATAAACGCATAAACAAGTACTGAAAGACATAAAAGCAGATAAAAGGTCCTTTCGTGTGAATCCCATAATGCGACATCCGGTTTAGCGCCAATTTTGAATAAATTGCAATTAAAACATTTAAATCATACTCAATTTATTCAAAAGTTTTAATGGTCTAAATAAAATTAACTATTAGGCGTATTTTAGGGCATCGTTATTGCATTTAACTGTTTAAATTTCAAACAAATCGTATAAATTCTTCATAAAATTTGTTCATAAATAGCTTTCAACTTTCAAGTAAGATTTGAATATTTGGTTGCCTGAATTCGTGACGTAACTGACAACTGTTTGGTTTCATGGTTTGTGTTTGTTTGTGTTTACACTGCGTTTCCGAGTGTATTTCCGCGAGATTTTCCTCTCGCAAGCGAATTTGCAACAGGTAATTTTTGTTATCATATAAACCAATAAATGTACCAATAAATACTTTGTAAAAACGACAGAAAATCCCTAAGACAGTATAGATATCTAAGAAGAAAGTCTTGAAAGACTTCATTTCCATTCCTTGATCTTCCGAGTTTTCCCTGCAAGAAGTTAAAATGATGGACGAACTGGACGAGGATATACCAGACGAGTTCAAAGGTACATTGCAGTTAACACGCGACGAGTCGAAAAATCCGACACCCACGAGTCCTAAAAGTGAGCCTAAAAGTGATAATGAAGAAGTTACACTTGCTTCAGCAGATCATGAACAGAATGGACATGCCAAAGAAACAGATTCACCTCAAGTATCTCTCATTGCAAACATATCTCAGAAAAGTACAATTGCAATAAATTTAATCGAATTTATAATTAAATTATTGAATATAAATTGATAATTTTAGTAACTCCTTTGGTTAAGAGATTTTCAACAAGTTCACATAGTTCTTTTGATGGTGTCAAAACAGTGAATCAAACTGCAATTGCTTTAAAACTAGAAACACCCACCAATTATTTTACATACAGGGATGGCATTATTGATAAGGCTGTGAATGATTGTGTGGCTGACATTATTTGTGAAACTGATGGTGCTTTAGTTGGCAAATATCTGCTAACTGAGTAAGTTTTTTGAGAATTTTAAACGAGAAAATGTAATAAATGGTCTTCAGGATAAATTTATGGGATTCTGATAAGGAAAGGTTGATTCTGTTGATGACCAAATGCGTTTTGAGCATTAAGTATGATTTTATTGCATTGAAAATTATCGAATATCGGCGAATATTCCTCAAAGATTTGGACAACATTGTTGTTGGCGACTTGGTGTATCCTCCAGGATCACTTGTTCCGTAAGTATTATTAACTACTTGGTTATTTGAATTAACTTGGCAATTAATTGATTGAGCATTTCTAAATGTGTTGAAATTTTGTTATTTGCGAATGCATAAAGACGCATAAGCGGCTTTGCGGATGGGATAACAAACATGGCGCATTGTTGTTGGACACAGACAAGGCTTGATCCGTTTAATGCATTCAAGCCAAGGTTTGCCTACATTTAACATTTTACCATAATTTTTATTACACTTAAAAACATTGCAATATAAGAAGTGTGAGAAAGTTATTTTTAAGGGACCGCAATGCAAGAGGAATTCGTCTTATGTGGAACCGTGGTGAGCCTATTAAATTCGCCGTCAAATGGAATCCGTTTAATGACGATGCACCGATATGCACCCTAACTTCACATCCTTTATTTTGTCACTCGGAATGCGCTGACACTCAACTCATGTTTTATAGCGTTGATGAGTTTTTGGAAAACTTGCGTCTGATTCTTGGGCGCGAAGATCTGAATATTACGATTCATCATCGACCAATTGTCCTGCAGAATTATGTAGGTCTTGGTTCGCTTATTCATAATCGTAATGATTTTGGGTTTTTTAAAGTACGGGGAAAGTTTAGTTTTTAATTATTAACAAAAGTCGTTGATAACTTAAAATTAATTTTTGGATGGAATATTTGCTTTTTTAATGGGTGCACAAACATATCTGATTCTAGAGAATCTTAAAATGTTATTTTTTTATTTATTAATTTTATATTGCGAATGTTAATTATCTTATCTTACCAGTTATATTGTGTATTTTTAAATTTTAAATTTATTAATAAAATTAAAAATTGTTCAGTTTGATCAACATAAATATGAAATAGAAACCTGTAATTTTCTTTCTAAACTATGTCGGAAAGGAAGGTCTTGTGATCATGTATGACTTCATGCTGATTTTAGTTTATGATTTTCAAAATGATTTTATCATTCAAAAAATCATAAAGGCTAACGTTTAGGAAATTATTTGTGTTTACACCTTTATAATAAACGATTTCCGATATCGTTGTGATTTCTAGGAGAAGAGATCGTGAATGTTACGATTCCACTTGGATTATCTTTATGATTTTGTTTATGATCCATTTCTTATGTCAAAATTATAATGTTAACTTCAGGTAAAATTTGCCACATCTAAATACCAAATTAATGCAGGGAAAAATTATTCCCACAATTATTCTTACTTGATTTACTAATATTATTTTCGCCAACATTTTTGTGAGAATTTATGGAGAAAATCTCTTGTGTGTCATACGGCTCTATGTGGTATGCACGCTTAAAAATTAACTTATGATGAATCGTAAAGAAAATCCTCTAGAAAATCACGGTCTGGGGTTTGCGTACTGCCGTTACGTAAATTATTGATAAACTTTTGTGGTGCCAACACCTCATTTGTATCCCTTTCTCTTGTGCTCTTGTCCCTCTCTTGTCATTAGCGAGTGAAACACGTTTGATGACGATTTGTCGGTGAAGTGATGCAATTTCGCCGAAATATTTCTCGAATTTTTGAAATATTTAAGTAAATTGTGAACTAACCGACAGTTTATTCCCATCTGCAACGATGGAGAACACGAAACTGCAAGAAATCCCGCGTGTTCCTGAAACAATCGACTTTCCCAAAGAAGAAGAAAAGATTCTAACCTTATGGAAGGAACTCGACGTCTTCAAAACGTGTTTAAAACAATCCAAAGGCAAACCAAGGTAAATTTTATTCTTAGCAACATCTACTTAACTAATTTTACCGTAATTATTGCAAATTTTAATTAACATAATGGCAATTCCTTTTAAGATATTCGTTTTATGATGGACCACCTTTTGCAACAGGACTTCCTCATTATGGCCATATCCTAGCAGGAACAATAAAAGACGTAGTAACACGCTATGCCCACCAACAAGGATTCCATGTGGAGCGCCGCTTTGGCTGGGATTGTCATGGCCTACCAGTCGAATTTGAAATTGACAAAGCTCTAGGCATCAAAGGACCTGCGGATGTGGCTAAAATGGGGATAGCTAACTACAATGCAGAATGCAGGAAGATCGTCGGCCGCTATGTCAACGAATGGGAGACTATAATAACTCGTATTGGCCGCTGGATTGACTTCAAAAACGATTACAAGACTTTATATCCTTGGTTCATGGAAACCATCTGGTGGGTCTTCTCGCAAATGTACAAGAAAGGTCTAGTCTACCAAGGCAACAAAGTCATGCCTTACTCCACTGCCTGTAACACTCCTCTAAGTAATTTCGAGTCAGGCCAGAATTACAAAGATGTCATCGATCCAGCCGTCACAGTCAAACTACCAATAATCGGCGATAAAGACAAGGCTGCATTACTTATCTGGACAACGACACCTTGGACCCTGCCGGCTAATTTAGCTGCTTGCGTTAATCCTGTCCATAGCTATGTGCGCGTCCTGCACAAATCGACAGGAAGTGTTTATATTGTAATGGAAGCGCGCCTTGAGGCAGTTTTTCCAGCTGGTGACTACGAAGTGCAAGAAACGTTCCCAGGAAGTTCGTTAAAAGGCTTAGAATACGAGCCAATCTTCGATTATTTCGCCGCGCAGATGAAGAAACAAGGCGCTTTCAAGGTCCTAGTTGATAGTTATGTCACACAAGAGAGTGGTACTGGTGTCGTTCACCAAGCTGCGTACTTCGGCGAGGACGATTACCGCGTATGTCTCGCAAACGGCGTCATTACGCGCGACCAAGACCCGATTTGTCCAATAGATCCAAGTGGTAAGTTTACCGATGCAGTTGTTGACTTCAAAGGGCAATACATCAAAGACGCGGATAAAAATATCATCGCGCATTTGAAGTCAAACGGTCGGTTGTTCCACCATGGTCAAATCAAACATAGTTATCCGTTCTGTTGGCGCTCTGATACTCCCCTCATTTATCGTGCGGTACCTTCATGGTTCATCCGTGTTGAACACATGACAGAACAACTTCTGGAAGCCACCTCCGCTACTTATTGGGTACCGGATTCCGTCAAAGACAAGCGATTTAGTAATTGGCTCAAAGACGCGCGTGATTGGGCTGTTTCGCGTAACCGTTACTGGGGTACACCGATCCCCGTTTGGATAAGTCCTTCAGGGGATGAAGTACGCTGTATCGGAAGCATTGCGGAACTGGAAGAGTTGACCGGAACCAAAATCACGGATTTGCACCGGGAAAGCATTGATCATCTGGAAATACCGTCACGCATTCCAGGAAATCCTCCCCTTCGTCGGGTTCCTGAAGTCTTCGATTGTTGGTTTGAGAGTGGTTCCATGCCCTACGCGCAGGTTCACTACCCCTTTGAGAGTGTAAAAGAGTTTGATGAAGCTTTTCCAGCAGATTTTATTGCTGAAGGTATTGATCAGACGCGTGGCTGGTTTTATACCTTGTTGGTGGTCTCAACGAGTCTTTTCGGTAAAGCTCCGTTCAAGAACCTGATCGCAAATGGTCTGGTTTTGGCTAGCGATGGTCAGAAAATGTCCAAGAGGAAGAAAAACTATCCAGATCCTTTGGAAGTTGTCAATAAGTATGGGGCCGACGCACTGCGGCTATATTTGATCAACTCACCTGTGGTTAGAGCTGAAAATTTGCGGTTTAAGGAAGAAGGCGTGCGGGATATTGTCAAAGATGTCTTTTTACCGTGGTATAACGCGTTCAGATTTCTTTTGCAAAATGTCGAGTCGTATGTTGTCGATAACAAAACGGTTTTTAAATATCTCGAACGCGATATGCGCAGTGAAAACATCATGGATAAATGGATTCTGTCCTTCACGCAGTCTTTGCTCGACTATGTCAGAAAAGAAATGGCTCTTTATCATCTCTACACGGTCGTCCCAAGACTCACTAAATACATAGACTATTTAACTAACTGGTATGTGCGCATGAATCGCAAGCGACTCAAGGGCGAAGGCGGTGCTGAAGACTGCCGTCAAGCCTTGCTCACGCTTTTCAATGTCCTTTTCAACATTGTTAAGATGATGGCACCGTTTGCGCCTTTCCTTGCCGATAACATGTATCAATATTTGAAGAAACTCACCGAGAGTGAAGTTGACAGTGTGCATTACTTGATGCTTCCACAGGCGAACAAAGAACTCATACAAGTTGACATCGAGCGTGCGGTTAGTCGCATGCAAAGCGTCATCGAGTTGGGGAGAGTCCTCCGAGACAGGAAGACAATCCCTATCAAGTATCCTCTCCCGGAGGTGATCGTTATCCACCAGGATGAGAAATATATCGAGGATGTTGTCTCCCTGCAGAATTATATTCTCGGCGAGTTGAATGTCCGAGCATTGACGACTACAACTGATAAGAGCAAATATGGCGTCACTTTAAGGGCTGAACCTGACCATAAGACACTTGGTTTGAGGCTCAAGAATGATTTCAAGGCTGTCACTGCCGCTATTAAAGCTTTAGGTGATAAAGAAATCAATGCAATGTGTCACCAAGGATTCAAAGTCATTTGCGGACATAAAATTGCCATTGATGAAGTGCGCCTCATTTTTAAATCCGATGATGTTACATCGTCAAAGTATGAAGTGCATAGTGATAATGATGTTTTGGTGCTTTTGGATGTTACACCTGATCAATCAATGCAGGATGAGGGCACAGCCCGCGAGATTATCAATCGCATTCAAAAACTGCGCAAAAAGGCGCATCTTGTACCAACGGACGAGATTTCTGTGTATTATGATACGAATGGTGACTTGCAACGTGTTGCTAAAGAATATACGACTTATATTGAAGATGCTATCAAAGCATCATTTAAAGTTAAAGCGGAGAGAAAAGCGCAAGAACATTTAATCATGGAAGAAACGCAGAAATTGAAAGAGTGCACTTTGTTGATACAATTAACAAAAGTGTCTAATGCTAATTTGGTACTGCCAAGTTGCAAATGGGTTAATGTTGAACTTGTTGGGCTTGAACCCAGGTTTGGTAAGAAGGGCACTAAAGGATTGGTGCTGTTGGAAAGCGGGAAGAAACAGTTGCAATTTGACGAGTTCTTGCATGAAGTTGCTTGCTTGTTTGGCATTGCTCATAACTTTAATTTATTTGATTGCAAAGGGAATCAAATTGTCACTGATTTGACGAAGTTTACTGGAAATACAGTATTTGTTAGTCGCGGAGATAAACTTGACATTAAAATGGAGAATTTTACGGATCCCTTTTGTAAAGTTCGAAATGTTGGGGAGAAAGTGTTGATTTTGGAAAATCCTGCTGGATGTCCAACAAGTTTGTAAAATTAATGCATTAAGGGGGACGTTTTCAGAAGTTGTATTGTTTTCATTTGACGAGTTCTTGTTAATAAAGATTTGCCTTTAAAATTATTCTTATCTCTTGTCTGTCTTTTTCATCCCAAATTTCAAACAAAATCATGGTTACAGAGGTTACAGAATTGACAAAAAAAGTGGACCGGTTTTTATCATATGCGCAGACTTGCGCATTGAAAGTTTTAATGCAGCAGGACAGCA
>JARJDT010004923.1:0-11243 GCA_030264655.1 Leptusa sp. GC000079
CCATAAGCATTTTTCTCTAAAATGCATTTTTCTTTGTCAAATTTGCAATTTTTCTTTTAAATGTTCACATTATTATTGAATGCTGTAAGCGTAACCATGGCAACCATAACAACGTAACTATGCATCCCTGTGTCCAATGTGGGCACCACATGATTTCGTGGTTATAGACAAGTGATAATCATTGCCCGTCTATGACCGCGAAGTCGTGTGGTGACCACACCATTTATTACTTCGCGGTCGGTAGTATACCTATATACTAAGTAGTCTACTTAATGGCCCAAATTTTCGATGTCGAGGTTTTGATAGATCTCCACGAATTGAGGTCCCCTGAATCAAAAAAAGTTGGTTTTGGGGTGATTTTCGTGCGTATGTATGTGCGTCTGTAAATAAGATATAGAGAACACGATAAAGTCTAAACCACGGATCCGATCGAGCTGAAATTTTTACAGGTGGTAGATACCCATTGCGAATAGAACAGACTAGATTTTGAGCCAGACCTAACCTAAAAAAATCATTACAAATCTAAAAGGGCCATATCTCTGACCGTAGGCACTTTACGAAAAAATGCATGGAACTTTTAGGGAATTCAATTCTGCACTACTTTTCTTATAAGCCTTTTTTCTCTAAAATGCATTTTTCATCGTCAAATTTGCAATTTTCAATTTAAATGTTTGCATTATTATTGAATGCTGTAGGCGTAACCATGGCAACCATAGCAACTTATCCTACAGGTGTTTTCTACTACTTGCTTCTAAAATATCATATTTTAAACGTAACTATGCATTCCTGTATCCATTGTGGGCACCACATGACTTCGTGGTCATAGACAAGGAATGATTGGATTTTCATATTTCTGAGGCAACAACTGGCAACTGGGACAACGAGCGAAGCGTACATACATCCCATGCTTACATCCCGGTAAACTCATTGAAGTCACACGTTTACTTTCGTAAACAACTAGAAGTAGTGACAGCCTAAGAAAAACCGTACCAGTTTTCCCCCAAAGGTCCATGTACTATCCTCATTTGTGTAATGCTGAATGGCATGCGTATCTAATTCGCATGAATAAGCAGAACTTAGAACAACCAACTTGAACGGTATGCAACTGCAGCAGGGTAAGGATTCGGTGATTAAGATTACTAATACAGTTTGTGATGATCGAGTACTTGACGCCTAACTACGCTACAACTAACAGCTTTATGCTTCGCTCCTTCGCACATTTGGCAGCATAGATTAAAACAAGATTCAGACTGATTCTTCAGTAGCAACCGTTTTATTTAGAAAATAATTTTACAAACCTAATCAGGATTTAATTTCCCATTCGAAGATGCAAAAGAAACAGAAGGTAAGTCAACAGGCTTGTTACGAAAAACGGAACACCGAGCCAGTTTGAACACTCATGAGCGTGTGTGAAATGTAGTATGTAGTAGTAATTTAAAATCATAAATTCAGTTTTAATTGAATACATAAACATTTTGAAGAAATTTGTTGGCCATAATAACAGCAATAGTAGTTGTTCTCGCAATAGTTTATTTTTGAAACGTATTATTGGTTCTTAAATCGTACTAGTTTATTGGTTTTTTTGCAATTTACGCATAGACGCCGATGCTTTTCTGCCAAATATGCAATCGCAAAGTTGTTTCGAATTAAATTGTGCATATATTGGCGAAATTCTTATCATTGTAGTATTTTTAGTATATGCCAGGTTAAAGAGAAAAATTATTGTAGGCAACCCGCACAACATAGGACTTTGATAGCTACGGAAAATGCCGGCTATTAATGTCCTCTTACTAACGCGCCCTTCGCCGATTCCCTAGCTGGTAAGGTGCGAGAGATTTTTGAAAAAATTTAGTTTGTGGATACTTTGGAATTAGTAATATATAAAATTTAAATTTAGTTGAATGAGTTCGTGTGGTTCCTTTCTAAAGGATTGTTAGTTACTTATCGCTACTAGTTTCGGCTTTTGCCGTCATCGGGCGAACTATAAAAAATAATTACAAGACAAAAATTGATGGTTATGATCTAAATGTATCATTAAATAAACTTTCGTGTCTGTTTTGTAATTCACGTTTGTTTCTTTAGAGTTGATGTTGTGTGTGCCATGTTGTGTTGTTCTTTGCGATTTATGAACTTTTTTCTATTTTAATTAAGCAATTTTTGGAGATTCTACTGCTTTTTGTTCAGTTTGCAGTGGTGGTTGGCTGGTACGTTCAATCAATTTAGCGTATTTACTTACCCAGGACCTATAACACAGAAAATACAAAAATCATTAAAAGACCACTTTCGAACAGCAGTGCTTAGAACTTAGAACCGATAGCAGAGGAACTAGAACTCGCAATCCCACAGGACCACCAAGAAGCTCCAACAAATGCGACCAGATTCATCCTAAATGAAAAACATAAAAGATATAAACCAAACACCAATGTCAAGAAAGAACAAAAAGTTGTAAAAGAACTAAAAGAAAAGATAATGGATAATAACGTAACCTTAACATTAGCAGACAAAGGTGCAGGTATGGTCCTGATTGATACCACTACGTACATCCTAAAAATGGAACAATTCCTGAATGACAATAACTTCAGCATATGTAAAACAAACCCATTCAGACATTTTATCGACCGAACAAAACTAACAATAAAGGAAACTAACGATACCATTAAGCAATACATCAATCTCTCAATGATGCCTATGAACTCACAACTACCAGTGATGTATGGCCCACCGAAACTACATAAACCCGGTTTAAACATGATATCTATAACTAGCTTTAATGAAAGCCAAACATACAACATTGCAAAAATGCTCAATAACATTTTCACGACTACAATCAACCACAAAGAGACCTACAGCGTTAAAGACTACCTTGAGCTCACGAATCAAATTCAACAAATACAACTTCCCAACAACTTTAAACTAATATCGTTCGACGTGGTAAATCTCTACACAAATGTCCTAGTTGCAGAATCAATTCAAGAAGCAAAAGCTATCCTAGAAAATCATACCGCAACAGCAAAGAACGCAGATGATCTGTTCATACTGCTACAACTCAAAACATAACAAAATTTCTGCAGTTTCAATAACAAAATCTACCAAATGCAAGACGGGCTGGGAAGTCCAATATCAGCAGTACTAGCAAACATCTTTCTCAACAAAATTGAAACTCATATCAACAACCTACCCGAAGCAAAGAACATCAGATTATGGAGAAGATACGTCGATGACATCCTGTGTAGCTGGGCAGGAACACATACAGAAGCTGAAATCTTCTTAAATATCTTCAATAACGTGCACCCGAAACTACAATTTAAAATAGAGCTAGAAATGAACAAAAAGATTAACTTCTTAGGCCTCACTCTTTCTAGAGAGAAGAAAACAATCGAATATGGAATTTTTAGAAAACCAACACTTACAGACACATTAATCAACTATAACTCAAACCATTCATACCAACACAAATTGGCTGCATTTCACAGCCACATCAACAGAGCTTTTTCGCTGCCCCTAACACAAGATGCAAGGGAAAAGGAAATTCAAATCATACAACAACTGGCAACAGCAAACGGTTTTCCTTTAAACACAATCAAAAAACTTATGGATAGAAAAGCAAACAACTCTGGCAGCACAACAGCAAAAACCCAGAAACATTTATTTAGAGTATTCACTTACCAAGGACCTTTAACACAGAGAATTCAAAAATCATTTAAATACCACTTTCGGACAGCAACAAGGACAAACAACACAATTTTCAAACAACTTGCAAACCATAAACCAACAAAACGCGAACTGGCAAAGAATGGGGTATATAAAATACCATGCAATAATTGCGAAAATGTGTATATTGGTGAAACAGGCAGAAAATTAGCAATCAGAATAAGAAAACACCTAAGAAAAAGCAACATACAATCTAACATTGCAAGACACATAAAAGAAGAACAACACACTTTCGATATCTACAAAACTAAACTGCTACATGTAGAAAGAAAATGGAAAAAACTCGAAACTACGCCACTGTTTTCCCTACTAGACCTACGTAGGCAACCCGCAACACAGCATAACCGCGGAACATCTGACACTTGACTTAACGTACCAGCTTACCATCACTGCAAACTGGACAAAAAGAAGTATAATCTCCAAAAATTACTTAATTAAAATAGAAAAAAGTTCATAAACCGCAAAGAACAACTCAACATGGCACACACAACATCAACTCTAAAGAAACAAACGTTAATTACAACACTGACACGTAATTTTATTTAATGATACATTTATATCATAACCATCAATTTTTGTCTTGTAATTATTTTTTTATAGTTCGCCCGATGGCGGCAAAAGCCGAAACTAGTAGCGATAAGTAACTAAAAATCTTTTGGAAAGGAAGTACATAAACTCATTTATTCGCAAACCTTTCCTAGTAAATTATTCTATATTTAAATCTAATTGACTCTCCTCTTATTTTCGCGTTCATCTTCTTGTTGTTAAAATGAATTCTAATTAATAAATGGTGTGCTCACCACACGACTTCGCGGTCACAGACAGGTAATGATTGAATTTTCATATTTCAACAACGAAGTCATGTGGTACCCACATTGGACACATCAATGCATAGTTACGTTTTAAATATGATTTATCAGAAGCAAGTAGTAGAAAACACCTGTAGCATAACTTGTTATTGAAACCATGGTTAGGCCTACAGCATTCAATAATAATGCCAACATTTAAATTGAAAATTGCAAATTTGCCGATGCAAAATGCATTTTAGAGAAAAAATGCTTATGAGAAAAGTGGTGCAGAATTAAATTCTCTAAAAGATTGCTTCTATAAATTTTTTCGTAAAGTGCATACGATCGGAGATATTTTAAATTTTTACCGATTTTTTTAGCGGTTAGGTATTTTCCGATCTGGCCCAAAATCTATAATAATAATATAATATATCAGCTTCCCCTTTATACCACATAGTGGTGGAGGATCCGATCTGGCACAATATCTAATCAGTTCTATTCCCAATGGGTGGGGACCACCTGTACCACCTTTCAGCTCGATCGGATCGGCGGTTTAGACGCTATCGTGTTCACAAAATTAGTGCGTACATACATGCATACGCACATACTTACGCACATACGTACGCACATACCTACGTACATACATACACACAGACATCGCTCCAAAAACAACTTTTTTGGATTCAGGAGACCTCAATTCGTGGAGATCCATCAAAATCTCGACATCGAGAATTGGGGCCATTACGTTGACTTCTTAGCCTATAGGTATACTACCGTATACTACTAAGACCGCGAAGTAACAAGTTCTCTGTTCTATAGGTATCCTACCTAAGAACGCGAAGTAAAAAGTAGAGTTTGATTATGCTTTTAATCAAATCACTGATATGGTGCTTGTCTCCTACAGCTGTATCAACCAAATGCAAAATTGAAAAGTTTTTAAACAGCGAATCCTTCACCATATCAAATACATGATTTTGAATCTGTGCGGGATGTTTTATACAGATAATTAACTGCTCTTATTTATACTTGACTCGCATAACTTGCACAAAAACGCAATAAAACAGAATGGAATCGCTGCACAAAAACAAATTACCCCAGGACGGTTGCACTTCCACAGGAAGTGGGGAATCCCTCCCCGCTAAGGCGAGCTGCTTCTTGGATTCTAGGGGGAGCAAAACCACGATTACTGGACGCAACAAGATGGAAGTGAATCACCACAGGAAAAGGGATTCAATCGCACTAGAAACTAATAAGAAAGTGCTGGAAAATCAGGAAGAGGAAGAAGCAATCTTCGGACGACGGGCTAGTCGGGCGCGCACCCCGCCCCGGACGCAGATGCCAAATAATGTGGAAGAAGACGAAGTGTTCGTTTTTACGCAATGTGTAATCGAGCCTGCACTGATTCCCTTGGTCACCCGGAAACCTGCTACCGGCGGTTTGCATGAAAGGGTCCCCTACTACTCTCAAGCCTGCCGGACGAGGCGGACGGAATGGACGCAGTAACAGGTCTGGCGCGCTCACCTGCCCCGAAAACTCACAGGCGAAACAGCCTCGACTGGGAGAGCACGTTCCCGAAGTGCAAAGGCACGCAGAAGGGTGCTTACAACATCGACGGTGAACACATTGACTCAAGCCTGGCAAGCGAAGAAGAGGAGATCCCCACACCGAAGGCAACTAACAAGAGAAAGGCGGACGGCAGCCCAGCACTGCCGGCCATGGAAATCAACTGGAGCGTAATGTCGACGGCAATCGAGGCCTTATACACGCATTCGAATAACAGGAGAGGCTGTCACAAGGACATTCAACGCTGGGCCAGCGCTCTGCACAGGGAAGCCCGGAAATCGGAGGAGGAAATAAAAGACTGGGCAGCGAAGGATAGGGGCCAAGCGGAGAAGGAAAAAGAAGCAGCTGCGCACGATACAACCGAGGTGCGAAAGCTCAAGGCCCAAGTTGAATCTCGCCGCGGAAACAGAGGTTTCGCAGACTCTGGCAACGGAAAGAAAGGAGGCTCAGGAGAGGAGGAAGGCTATCCATGGGGCACAGGCGGCCAAGCCAGACACGGAGACCTGGAACCTGGAGGCGCTGGAACTGGAGGCACGGGTGATAGCGGCGGAGGAACGCGCCAAAAAAGCGGAAGACCGGGCGGAGAAAGCCGAGTTACGGGAGAGAGGCGCGGAGAACATTCTGCAACGGCTCGACAGGCTTGAGAAGGAGAACTCCGAAATGCAAGCACTCCTTAGGAATGGAAAGGCGGCCGGCGCAATAGGCGACGGACTGTCCACCTCGATCCTTTAGGGCCCGGAGGACCTAGAAGAAAGGATAGGGGCGGCAAGCACCGAAGAGGAGATCGCCGCAGTTCTCAACCAAAAGTGGCCCGAGGAAGCCTTCACCAATGTAAGGGTGGTGGAAACCACAACGCCCGGGGATCGAACTCACACTATCCTCGCTGTGGCCCGAAAGGAATCCAACTGGAAAGCGGGAGCTAAGGAGATCTTGGGCCGATACCCAGAGCTGCTTGAGGTGGAGGAAAACATAGGGTGTCTTACGTACACGGTGTGCCGCAACGGAAACCCGGAAGAGAGCCGCGCGTACAGAGCAAACCTGGCAAACTCCAAGGACAACTGTCAGTTGCTCCGGGATTTGATGGAGCTCAGCAGCAGACTCACTCAAGAAGGAGTTAACGAGGCAGTAACCAACAAGCTCGCAGGTAAGCCTTCATTCGCGTGGAGGAAGTTGTGGCAAATGGCGCTGAGGGGCACGACTCTCAACTGTCTGATACAGGTGCCCCGGGCAATGACACCGGGTGTCTCAGCCAACAACCCAAAGGAACCCAGCAAAATTGACGGCAGGAAAACAATCATCGTCAGCAAAGGTGAAAGGACCTATGCTTCCCTGTTCAAGGAGGTTAAAGAAAAAGCGGACTTGTCCACGGCCAACATCCGTTCGATCAGAAGTACCAGGAGTGGGGACATGGCCATCACTCTGCAGGGCAGCACGGGGCAGGCCGACAAGGCGGCTGCAGAAATCGCTGACAAGCTCGGGGTAAGCGCCTCCCGCTAGAGAAAAGAGATCCTGCTCCACATTGCAGGGCTCGACCAGCAAGCGACGGCCGAGGACATCAAGGAGGCAATTCGGAGGGAATTGCGCATCGAGGTCGTGGTGATGTCCATCAGGCAGGGGCGAGCTGACACTCAAAACGCCACTGTGGCGACCGGCAAGGCCGCGGGCGAACGCCTAGCCAAAACCGGTAGGCCAAGGATTGGCCTTGTCAACTACCTGGTTCGCGAAAGGATTAACCCGAAGAGGTGCTACAAGTGCCTCTCCTACTGGCACGATGCCGCACAATGTAGCGGGGAGGACCGCTCTAAATGCTGCTTCAAGTGCGGCGAGGAGGGCCACCAAGCAAAGGACTGCAAACACGCTAAAACGAAGTGCTGGTAATGTTAGGGAACGCATAGACTGGGCAGTACAGCATGCCCAGTTTTTAGGGACGCGTTAACGGCAGCTCGAAATGCCAAACAATAAACAGGCCTCCGACAAACCTCCCGCGATGAGCATCAAGTGCCTCCAAGTAAACCTTGGGCGAAGGCGGGCAGCACATGACTTACTGATAGCCACCGCCAGGAATCAAGGTGTAGACGTGCTCCTGGTCAGCGAACCCAACAAGACCAGAGCGAGGGAAGATGCAAGATGGCACACGGACCCTGCGGAGGATGCAGCCATTTGCCTCGTCAATCGGAGACTAACACTCCAACGGAGCGGGTGCGGACCGGGAGTTGTCTGGATTTAAGTGGAGGATGTAACACTGGCAGGCTGCTATCTCCCCCCAAACGCCGTGGACTACGACAAAGCAATTACCAACGCCGTGGCAATTGCCAGCGCGCACCGCCCGTGCATCCTTGGAGGCGACAGCAAGTCGCCGGAATGGGGCGAGCATCGCGAGGACGCCAGGGGCAGTGCAGCCGCTGAAGCGGAAGAGGCTCTATCATCGACATTACCTCTGCATCCGAGGCAGCTGCGGGTGGATACGGGAATGGCGGGTTCTCGAGCTAGAGAATCTTTAGGACCACCGTTACATCTCGTACACAGTGCGGACGGACTCACCCCCCCTGACGCAGCCCAAGAGGAGCGGCTGGAGTACCAAGGGTATGTACAGGGAAGCGATGGCCACATCATTCAAACAACGAGAGGCTTGGTACCCGCCTACTCCCGAGGGCGCCACTGCGGCCCTCACTGAAGCTTGCAACATCAACCTTCCCAGGGTTCGCAACGGGGGCAGGAGGGGAGTGTACTGGTGGACGGAGGAGATAGCCGACATGCGACGAACGTGCCTGACGGCGCGGAGGGCCGTAAGCAGGGCCAGGGGGAAGCACAAACCCCCTGCGGAAGTCGGGCAACTACAAGAAGTTCTCAAGAACGCCCAGAAGTCGCTAAAAAAGGCAATTGGGGCCCAAAAGACTCTAAAGTGGAAAGAGATCGTCAACGACCTTGATGGGGACACTTGGGGCTTAGGCTACCAGCTGGTGTCAAAGAAGCTCAGAGGAGGTCTTCCCCCCTCGACCAAGCTTTCCAGCAAGTAGTCGTAAAGGCGCTATTCCCGGCGCACCCCATCGAGGACTGGTCCGACGACGGCGTACTATATCAGAGGAAATGTCCACAGTCACCAGGGAGGAAGTGCGTGCCGCTTCAGCTAGAACCAAGAGCAAGAAGGCCCCAGGCCCGGACGGCGTTCCGCCAGAAGTCCTCAAGGCAGCAGTTGAGGCGGAACCCGAGTTCTTCAGGGAACTCTTTGACCAGCTGCTCCGACGAGGAATCTTTCCTAGAAGATGGAAAGAGGCAAACTTAGTGCTGATCAGGAAACCAGGCAAACCCAAAGACGGCGTCTCCTCCTACAGACCAATTTGTCTACTGGACGCTATTGGCAAGTTGTATGAGAGGATTATCCTGGGGCGCCTCAGCCCGGCACTGGTAATCTCAGACTACCAGTACGGCTTCTGCAAGGGAAGGAGCACTACAGAGGCCGCCTCTCGCGTTAGAGATCTAGCCATAGGAGAGATGCGAAGGACCCTGAAGACACGGAGACTATGCGCGATGGTCACCGTCGATATTAAAAACGCATTCAACTCGGCGTCCTGGAAACGAATCATCAGGTCCCTGCGGCGAAAGCGCGTTCCACGCTACCTTATTAAAGTCCTGAAGAACTACTTCAAAGACCGCAGCGTTGCGGCCGGGACCTCCTCTTTCCGCATGTCGGCGGGTTTCCCGCAAGGCTCGGTTCTTGGCCCCGAGTTGTGGAATCCGCTTTTTGACGGCGTTCTGGGCCTCAAGCTCCACCCGGACATGCACTTAGTTGCGTACGCCGACGACCTAGTGACTGTCGTGTTCGCCAAGACCGCCGACGAACTAGAGGAGCGGGTAAACGACACCCTCGCAGACATTGCTGCATGGAATGTTCGGGAAAAACTGGAGATCGCAGCGGAAAAGACAGAGACAGTTCTCCTGATAGGCAGAAAGAGATGCAGGGAAGTGCATTTTCTGCTGTCAGAACAAACAAGTTACCCCCGTGGAATCCTTGAAGTACCTCGGAGTTCACTTTGAGAGGAACATGATTTTTGGCAGGCATGTGATGGAAGTCGCCATAAGAGCCGCTGAGAAAGCAAAGATCCTTGGCAGATCATGCCCAGGACAAGCGGGCCGGGTGAGAAGAAAAGGCGGGTTCTGGGGCTAGTCGACTCCTCGTGTGGGCCTCAGCAATGAGGTTCGCCAAGTACCGGCTGTGACTTGCATCAGCCCAGAATGAGACCGCGCTGAGAATTTCAAGGGCCTACCGGACCGTCTCCCTGGACGCAGGCAGAGTTCTCGCCTCCCAGATCCCGTGGGAGATCCTAGTAGAGGAGAGGTGCCGGATAGCAGTAGGAGCCCAAAAGACCGAAGCCAGAGAATGGTCATTAGGAGAATGGCAACGCCGGTGGGAGCAGGCCGACAAGGGATGCTGGACGCGAGGAGCCGCGTATAGTCGGATGTTATAGTATGGGCGACCAGGGAGCACGGGGAAACCACCTACCACCTCTCTCAGCTCCTCAGCGGCCACGGCGCCTTCGGGGGCTACCTATGCGGCATTCATCAGAAGAAGTCCGGTTGCGGCTTGTCGTCAACTGATGAGTTTACCTTCTTCATCAGGAGAAGTCCGGTCGTGGGTTGTCAGCATCTGATGAGTTTACCCTCTTCATCAGGAGAACCGTCTACTAAACGCCGTGTTCGCGTGTACGGTTCGGTTCGGGTCGGTTCGATACGGCGAACGGTAGACGAACAACGGAGTAGTAGTGGTACGGATCGGATCAACCAGTATTACCGCGGTGATTCATGAGTCTAACCTCGTCACGGAAGGGTCGGTGGTTCATGAGTTTAACCTCGTCATGGGAGGGACAGGTGATTTACAGGACGTAGATGGTAAGAGGTCCTTTACATGGATGATTTTGACCACTTTGCCCGCAGTGTCTTTTATATTGAACCGCACGGGCGATATCACTTCGTGGACCACGAACGGACCAGCGTAACGGGGTGCCAGCTTGGCGGTAAAACCGACAGCGGCTTTAGACAGATGCGCTAACTTCCTCATGACTTTGTCACCCAGGAACGGCGTCCAATCACGTCGCCTTAAGTTGTAGTGCCGTGCTTGTGTATCGGCGGCGGTAGCGGCGTTTCGGCACACCAGGTTATGAAGGTCCAGTTGGACGACGTGGA
>JARJDT010004931.1:0-11592 GCA_030264655.1 Leptusa sp. GC000079
CCAGCGCAGAACATCGCATCAGTGTAAGGATATTCAGGATACGAAGCATTACAATAATCCTGTGATAAAATGGGCACTTTGAGGCTCTGCAAGAATGGCGAAGGCTGACTAGCTCTTTTTTTGACGTATCCCCAGCCACTAATAGTGCCAATCATCCCAGGATAAAGGGTTGTTATCACTAATTAACTTGAGTTAATTAAATACCGCATAGAAATAATGTTTGCGAACAAACATTGAGTAGATTGAGCAAGAATACGAGTTTTTCGCGCTGGATAATAATTTGCTTTCCGATTTTGGCGCCGTCTAGCGGTAAACTTGTCACTAATCTGTCTACTGTACATTTAAATGTTTTTTTCATGAAATAAGTAATAATCGACGAATTCTTAATAATTGCAAGTCATAAAACCTAAAAATATTGTTACAAAGGCGTGGCAAAATGTCGTCCAATCGTAAATTAGCCATCGTAATAATAAATATCGAACAACGCTCTCCGATTCTAATAGATTTCGTTTTTGGTGGCAGGTGACTGGCAGCAACAAAGGCATTGGTTTCGCGATCGTCAAAGGACTATGCGAGAAATTCGACGGCGACGTCTTCCTCACTTCGCGAGATGTCGAACGAGGCCACGAAGCCGTCGAGAAATTGACCGCCCTTGGCTTCAAGCCCAAGTTCCACCAACTGGACATCTTAAACAAGCAGAGCATTCAAACATTAGCCACATTCATCAAGGCAAACTACCACGGCATCGATATCCTGGTGAACAATGCCGCGATAGCATTCAAGCACGATGCAAGCGAACCATTCGCCGTGCAGGCGCAAGTCACCCTCACCACCAACTACTTTGCACTGGCTGATGTCTGCACCGCATTGTTTCCGCTGCTCAAAGACAACGCGCAAGTCGTCAACGTCTCAAGTTCACTCGGACACCTCTCCAAGATCCCATCAAAGGCGCTAAGAAGTAGACTCGCGGCAGACTCATTGCAACGCGAGCAACTCGACGAGCTGATGAACGAATTCATTGCAGCTGCTAAAAATGGTAAACATGAGCAGAACGGTTGGGGAAACTCCACTTACGCCGTCTCTAAAGTGGGCGTTAGTGCACTCACGCGGATCCAACAGCGTTGTTTTGAGACAACAGCGCCGGAAAGGAACATTGCTGTGAATAGCGTGCATCCCGGTTATGTGGACACAGACATGACGAGCCACCAGGGCCCACTTACTATCGAGGAAGGCGCCAGCGCGCCGCTGTTTCTCGCCCTAGGTGAACACGACTTCAAAGGGGGCTATGTGTGGCGCGACTCAACCCCATGGGATTGGCTGGCTGCCTCAACCCCAGCCCCTTTTTAACTAACTATTTTCACGTTTAAGCCCTGTAAATGAGCAGCTAAACAAACCTAATTAAAAGTTGGCGTTTATTTAGGAACCTAGAACACTTTCGGCACACTTATTCAAGTCGTTGGACTTTTTGAGTTCGTATTTGAAGTTTTTGATGACTTTGTTTTCGCGAATGCGCAGGCGATTCGCATTGCTTACTTTCTGCCCGTATCGTTGTTGTCGTTTCAAGCGTTCTAGCTTGTCTTTGCATGCCTCGTGGTCGGGTCCAAGACCGCCCAATTCGGGCACTTTCAATATCACTCTACTTTCATTCTTCCTTCTGTTTGTTGTTACTTTACTGCTTTTGCTACCTTTGCAACTAGGCAATTTTAGGGTTGATTCAGTGCGGCTACTTATTGAAGTTAGTTGATCAGTGAGCGCCTGCTCGGTTTCGATAAATTTCATGTAGAAACTGCTCGAGTCGGAGACGAAAGAGGCGTCAGAGCACACGAGACTCGTTGAAGTGCGCGCTGTCTCGAAGTTTTCAGTGTCGCAGACGGCGCGCGTCGTGTCGGTGGCTTCGCTACCTTGCACGTAGCCGATTTTCGCGTGGAATAGATCGACGTAGGACTTTTTCTTGCTGCTCTCGAGGAATATTTGGCTGAGACTGCTCGAACTCGTCGTCGTGCGCGTCTTGCTCTTGCTTGATGGCACCTCGCTTTTTGCTGCTTCTTTGCCATAGAAAGGCACTGTTTCTGATATATTCGGCGTTGATGCACGCGCTGAGAATTCTTCTTCATCCAGCGAGTCGTAAAAACGCTCAGTGTCCATTTCCATCGCGTATTGTTCGTATAATATTGTAAAATAACGAGTTGTAAAATCAATTAAATGAATGATTTCAAATAATTTCAAAGCTGTGTCAAACACGAAATAATGGCATGGTTTGTAACTTGGCTAAGATGACTTGACGGACATAGATAACATACGCTATGCTAGAAAATCACATGGGACACTGGGTTGGGTGTTTTTAACGAAAACACGCGCATATGTGGCGCCCTCGATGACAGTTATCTGAATTAATTTCAAATAAGTCATTTCTCCAGCAACGCCATCTAACAGTGTGCTTTACACTAATCTGTTGTTTATTTAAATATTTATATCCGGAAAAACGACGAAAAACACGATAAAACTAACAAAATTGTAATTCTAAAGTTATTTTCGTCCTCTTGGTTTGCCTCTACTGCCGCCGCCACCCTTGCCTCGTTTCTTCTTGCCTCCTGAACGCTGTCGTGCCTTTTTCTTTTCCGCCATCTGCCTCGCTTTGAGAATCTGTTCGTTTGTCTTCAACTCGGATCGTTTCTGCTTCTGCTGCAGTTTCTCATTGTGTTTGGCCCAATGCGTGTTGGGGCGTCCTTTGAGGAAATCTTTCCCTTGCTTATGCGTCGGTTCATGCTGCTGATCGTCATCCGACTGGTGTTCTTCAGTGTGTTTAGTCTTGTCCTTCCATTGCGAGTACCTATTCGATTTGTAAGTCGCGGGAATCCATGCGCCTGACTCAGTCTTAATCTTGCCCACCTTCGACTTGGACGTATCCGTGACAAACTTCTTCTTTTTTCTATCCCAGACTTTCGTGGCGCTCGCCCTGCGCATTGCGCTCTCAGTATCCGCCGTCAAATCCATCTGCGCACGTGTCGCTTCCTGCTGGAAGTTAACCGCCATGCCGTCTTCCGTGTGCTTATCAGCCGGCTGATACGGAATGTAATAATCGTCTTTGGGCAACACTTCTTTGCGTTGTTTCTTCGCCTTTCTCTTGTACAAATCATCAATTCTGCGCTTCTTTGGCTTGATAATCTCATTAAACGCCTCATCGATCTCCTCATCAACGCAATCATCGAGTTCAATCAGTTTTTCCCGCTGTTTGAGCGTCATTTGCGTTGTTTCAATCTTCTGATGATGCGCCTCAATCTTCTCCTTGTGCAGCGCCCGCTTTTGTTTCATGACAATGTAATCCTGCGACTTGTTTTTGCCGCAAATCTCAAAGATGGTGCCCTGCGGCCTGTACACCTTCATCTGATCAAGCATATCCTCCCGCTCGTTATTGTCATCACTCAGTGAGCGAAAAATCGAGTGCACACCAACGGTGCTCAGAGGCAGCTCCTTGGTGCGCTTGTTGCTGTCTGCGGACGCCGCCGGCCGCGAGCGCAAGTACTGCATGTACGCATTCTCGCTAACTTTCTTCATCCCCGTGATATCCAGGCGTGTCTCATGCAGGGTGAGCAACGCCGCATGCTGTTCTTCAATGAGGGATTGTGGCATGCGCCCAATGACGCCTTCGGGATTCGCAGCGCTCGTCAGTGAGACTTCTCGGTCGAGAAACAGATGCAAATCGAGCAAGTACGCGTGTTCATCAGGTGAAACAAGAGAGTAGGCTGTTCCCGAGCGGCCTGCACGTGCACAACGCCCAACGCGATGAATAAACAGCTTGGATTTCGCCGGAAAGTTGTAATTGATGACGTTATCCAGCTGGGGGATGTCAATACCACGTGCAGCAACGTCAGTTACGACGAGGACTTGGACTTTACCATGCGAAAACTTGGCCGCGTTGATCTTACGCGCCGACGGGTCTAAATTCGAATAAATGTAAGTATTGCTAATGTTAAAATGGTCTAAAATCATGTGAATGTACTCGACGTGATGCTTGGTGGCGGCAAAGACGACCGTCTGCTGATCGGCGGGAATATGCGTCTTGAGGAACACCAGCAACGCGGCGAGTTTCTCTTCAGGACGCACTGTAACATACCAAAGTTGCAGCTCCAGCGGCAGTTTACTCTCAACATCTAAGCGAATCAAGACAGGGTCGTTGAGCCCCGCCTTGGTAAACTCCACCAAGACTTTGGGCAACGTGGCTGAGAACAAGACAGTTTGGCGCACATCCGGCAGCCGGATGACAATCTCGTTGAGCTGCTCGCCGAAACCCATCTCAAAGAGGCGATCCGCTTCGTCAAACACTATGTACTCAATGCTCTTCAGCTTGAGGTCCATTTCGATGCAGACGTGCAGGAAGCGACCAGGCGTCGCGACGATTATGTCCGGGTTGCCGTGGATTGCGGTGAACTGGTCCTCCATCGAGTCGCCGCCTAGAATCACGGACGCTTTGAGATCGGAGAACTTGCCGATCTCTTTGATGAACTTGAGAGTCTGCAGGGCCAACTCTCGCGTGGGCGACATGATGAGGGCACGCGCGCCCGCTTTCGCTGAGCGAATCTTGAGTTTTTCGAACATTGGGATGAGGAAGCATGCCGTTTTGCCGCTGCCTGTTCGCGCCATCGCCACGACGTCCCTGCCTTCTAGTACGAGTGGAATTGTCTGTAAGCAAGTGGATTAACTACTTGGCTCGCCTTTTTTGAGAGTTTAACACTTGCTTTGCGTTGGATTGGTGTCGGAATCTTGTATCCTCGCTTGGTGATGCCTTTGAGGATGTTGAAACATAGTCCCATCGACTGAAAGCCGCCTGATTTGCGCACTTTTGGTTTCCTGATATGGTCATCTTCATCATTGTCGGCGCTCGGTATGCCAAAACCAGGTAATTCATCCATTTTTCGATTTTTCAATGGAATAATTCGTTTTTTTGCTTAATTTTAACTTGGAAAATTGCAGGTTAATGGCCAACACGTGTGTATTTAGTTTGATAAACTGCCACCGGCGGCGCAAATTTCATGCCAGACAGGTTCGGAAACTTGCTATTTGAATTTTTTAAATTTAAAAATTATTTGAAAGAATTTTAACGTTGTTTTAATGTTTTTAAATCGTTTTAAGAGCTTTAAAATGCAAAATAACTATTTATTTTTACATTTAATGCATTACTTGTAACAATAATAAAACAATATTTTGATCTTATTACGTATAATGTATTGCAATTTGTATTTGATTTTTAATCTGCCCACGTGTATTTCGTCCTTATTCCTTTCAAATTCACCTGAATTATCCGGCTATAAATTGCCACCCGCTGAATTGAAAACTCTCCAGTTTATATTCAACCCCCAACAAGGCAACAATCAATATAAATCGGGTGAATTTTATGAAAAGAACGTTTTAAGATGGCAAAATTGCTTGGATTAAGCGTGATTGCAGCCCTCCTCATGCTGCAATTTCAAATCAACGCCATCGATGGTGAAAGCATCCCCATTTGCTTGAGGTGGGTAACTAAACAGTGATTTTAAAATTGCAAGTTGGCCAAAACAATACGGCATCGCCATAGCTACACGTGCTAGTTATTCTCAATTTCTCATTTGCTTGCATTCATTCATTTCTCTGCGCAAATATTCGATAAAATGAACACCGCAAGCAAGAGTTATCGTCGCGAACACGCCGCAGGTAAAGAAAACATCCCTCAGAGCGAAGAAGTGAACGCCCACGGCAAGAAAGCGCCGCTGATGACGTCGTCGTCGTCATCAAGCAACAAGTTGCGTCCCGATGCGCCCGCTTTCTTCCCGGTGGAGAGCTTCTTCAACAGTCTCTTTCTGGCGCAAACGCTCCCCACCAAGGAGCCGCAATGCTCGCGCTATTCGCGCAAGTCGGCGTCGGCCGTGCGCAAAGACAAGGAGGAAGAGACGCAGAGTCCGCGTCCCATCTTGGGCGCGACGCCGAAGAATGTCCATCCGCGACCCATTCTTGGTCGCAGAGAGAATCTCATCGGGGCTAGTGCTCCAAGAGGACAGGCTCATATGTATCCATCAGGCAGGCAGCAAATGCATTTAGTGTCCTATGAGGAGGACGAAGACGAAGATGAGTTTGTCAATGGGCGCGAGTTTCGCTCGATTTCGCGCCGCATGCAACGCATGAAGATTGCCGACGAGGCTAAACGGCATTATCATCAGGGCGGGCAGCGTGGACATTTTCATGGGCAACGGGGCGCTCGTGGTGGAGGCGCCAGGAAGAGAGCGCCCATTGTCACCAAACATCCGCATCAGAATCACAATAAGTTTGCTGTTTTGCAAGAATAATTTGTCCGGAAACTAACAATCATTAATTCTGTCATTAAATTGTCATTTTGCTCATTTGTAAAAGTAATTTGTGAATCAATAAAGGATGTCTCATTGTTGTTTGTAGCAATTGCGTGCAATGCAAGAAGATGTTTGGGCGCTTCTTTCAAGGACGCATCTGCGGCAACGATTGCATCTCGACTAATGGATTAGCGTCGCCCGATTGCAATAATCCCATCACCATCGGGAACTACCTCAAGAGATTTATATAAACTCATCAGTTTTCAATTCAATTATTCGTAAACTACTATAATCTTCATTGTAAAACAAGGCAAACAAAAATAAATTAGGGATAGAATGCAATTTGTTAGTGCTAATGAATAAATGGATGTCCTGCTGATTAATCAAATCAAATCGTGTAATTTCTGCCAAACCGAAGTAAAGTAAGTATAAAAGACACAACACAAATAGAAATGGCGCAGATTTGTTTCCAGATTTTGTTGGAATAAAGGTAAGTGCAAAATAAAATCGCTAAACTGTATATAAAAAGAATGAAAGAATACGGAAACATCGAGAATTAAATTGCGCGTTGAATAAACCCGGATGTAAAACGTTTATCCAAGGACTTTCGTTGATTTGTTTTGCCAAAGCGCGCAGAATATGACAAATTTGGAGTTGACAACATTAATCCCAAGAGTGTCAAAACTCTAAAATGAAAAGAAGGAAATAATCGCAATGTTTCCTTTTGTCAACGTGTTTTTTTTATCCTCCATGCGGAAACTGGCATGAAATAAATTAAATCGAAGCGCATGAAACAAGAAAAAATGTGAATGTGATGGGCCGGCCTTGTTGCAGACAGCTTTTCTTCAAACTTATTATTCAGCGTCAGTAAGTTAATGAAGAAAGTCTACACAGATTTCAACTTATTGATGCGATGCGATTAATTAACGCACTCGAATCAGAAACCAGAAACAACTAAAGCGAAATATGATTCAAACATATACATCGCATTGGAATCGCTAAACTGATGGGGAGAGCTGGTTTCGTCGCCACGAAAAAGATCAACTTTTCATATAAATACTCATGCACTGTGATGCTGCCATTCATGTTTAATAAATTAACAACTAGGTTCACTAATATAGGTAAAATTCGGTGATTTTATTGAGTTGTTATTGTTCATTTTATTAATTTCTATAAATTGATTTGATTTGCTTCTATTGTGCAGATTATGGGTTCACTAAAGGAAGTTGTATTGTTCACGGCGGTTCTTTTCTTCTTCGTCGTCATTGTGCTCCAAGTTGATGCGAATCCAATCGGTGAGTTTAATAATATTTGCGTGCGTGCGAAGACATATAAATTGATTGTTTGTCGTAGGTGTTTGCATTCGAAATTGTGCGCAATGTAAGAAAATGTTTGGTCCTTACTTCGAAGGACAACTGTGTGCCGATGCGTGCGTCAAATTCAAAGGGAAAACAATTCCCGACTGCGAGGACATTGGATCGATAGCGCCGTTTTTAAATAAGTTTGATTGAAAATGATGCAATTCGACTCTTGTTTAGTTATTGCTTTGGAAATATTTTCACAATTAGCAGCCAATACGTAACTACGAATTAATTAAGTCTGTGATTATGTAATTTATTATTCATTTAGTTGGAAGTATGATTTGTTATTTTAATAAAAAGAGCTTTATGAATGACTCAGCAAAAACAAAGTTTCATTAATTCCCTAACAGTTAAAATACGAGTATCAAACAAGTTTTTTGACATAAACAAAATCAAAATGAGAAAACTACAGAAAAACAGTTTGAAATTTTAAAAGTTGTAATTTATGACGTCTGCGCACAATACATTTTCTGTACTTTCTCGCTTGGTTTTCTTTTCAAAGTTTAAAATGAATTTTCAAGCAATTTAGTTAATATATATCAATATACAAATAAAACATTGTATAATTTTATAGTTTTTAGACAAATAATTAATTAAATTGAGTAATTCATCGTAATTAATTGAGCAGGTCTCAAAGTAGTATAATAACTTTATAGTAATTGATTCTGTAAGATATTTCCCTTATTATATAAAGTTTTATTCATTATACAATTTATTAAATACAAATTTGTAGTTTAATCCTTTTGTTTCGCATTAATTTTGAATAATTAAATTTAAATTTTTGAATGTATATTGCCATCTTTTAAACAATAGCCCGAACTGGCAAAAATTTGCCTGGTTCGTAACTTGGCTAAGATGACTTGACGGACATAGATAAGATACGCTATGCTAGAAAACGACATGGGACACGAGGTTTTTGGGTGTTTTTACAAAAACACGCGCATAAGTGGCGCCCTCGGTGACAGTTACTCGAACTAAGTGTCAATCATAAATTTCGCCAAGTGGCGCCATCTGTCGGTGTGCTTGGCACTAATCGAACGTTTGACATATGTCAGCTATTTTGCAACTGTCAAAAGTAGTGTTTGTGGTGGTGTGTGTGCGTGGGCTTGTGGTGTTGGTTGCTGCCCGCCTGAATAAAACATTAATCGGCATTTTTCGCATTTGTTTGCTATATTGTGCTGTGCACCATTGTCGACGACGTCGTCAACAACAAATAGCCGCGTTGCGAGTGCTGCGTCGAGAATGCGAACCGAATTGAGCGCACTAATCAAGCAATAATCGTAGCCCGCACGCCGCCAACGAAGATGGTGAGCCAACGCGCGCGCAATGATTCGTGCAAATTGACGCAATTGCTCTCGTTTGCTTGCAGGACGTCTTTCTCATGATAAGAAGGCGGAAACTGACCATATTCACCGACGCCAAGGACACAACTACTGTACTCGAACTGAAGAAGATCATCGAAGGCATCCTCAAGGTGGTACCACAGAATCAGCAGCTCTTCAACAAGGACAACGTCATCATGGAGGACGACAAGACGCTGCAGGACTACGGCTTGACGGCCATCACGGCAAAGGCACAGAGTCCGGCTACAGTCGGTCTGGCAGTCAGGTAAAAAGAGCAGCAAAAAAACACTCATGCAAACTGATGCTATTGATTTGTCTTGTACTAGGGATGATAATGGGCAGTTTGAATCACTCGAGTTGACACCGTACTCGGCGCCACCGGATCTCCCGGACGTGATGAAATCGCAGGAAAACGTCAATGGCTCTGAGCAGACTTCATGAGTCCTCTCTCTTGCTTTGTTCAAGTTTATTTGTTTTCTTTCATTGAGTTGCGTTCCTTACTACTCAATCAGTGATAACAACTTATTTATAATTCAATTCAATAGCTGTTCCGTTTGCTGGCTTTGCGCGCGTGCCACTTTTCATTTCTGTTCCAGTTAAATTATATTTTTTCTAACGCCGTGCTTGTACGCTGTGCCGCGTTTCATCAATAATCTTAATAACGATTAAATGCAACAGTCAGTCATCATACCAACTAATTGTAATAATTTCTAACTAACTAAAATGATATAATAATAAATAATTTAAATATTTTCACATTTTTCTTTATGCGAATGCTCAAAGAGTGTGAAAATTCCAACGTTTCGAAAATGTTTGGAAAAACAACAATATCAAATGAAAATCACAATTAACATGAATTTGTATGAACTATTTCAAGTTTTAAATCATTTCTAGTGAAAAACTCGAAAATAATTGCGAAATTTATTTCAAAAACTGAACTTCATTCATTGCGTGTTGCGATCTGGCAACGTTGGAGTTTTCTCTGCCAAGTTGAACCCGAAAAAAATGAAAGCTCATCGTGTTTAAATTGATTAATTTCCCGACCGACCCGCGCCCAAATTCTCCCGTGTTCGGTTATTAACTAGAATGATCCCTTTGTACGCGTACTGGCAGACGTTCCTGCAGGCGACCTTCTGCACGTACGCCCTCTGGTACGGTGCATCGCTAGCCGCCTCGCCCTTCTTCCCGTATGGCTTGCTCCCTGGCGCTCTCCTCATCCTCGGCGTGCACTGGGCGCGCGTGCCGCAACCGGCCGCCGCGCGCGTCGAGAAGATCATCGGCCGCGACCTGCACGTGCCGCAAGCCGCCGACAATAACAACCTCCTGATGCGGACTGTGGCGCACCGCGGGGCGGGCTTAGACGCCCCCGAAAACAGTCTCGTTGCTTTCAAACAGGTCCACTAACTGCCTGCCGCTTACTTTCTTCATTTCTAACATTAACAATGTGTGTGTTTTTGCAGTGCGCCAACGAAAAGTGCATGTTTATCGAGTTTGATGTGTCGCTCACCAAGGATGGCGTTGCGGTTGTCTTCCACGACAGCACACTCGAACGAATGAGCAATGATAAGCGGCAAGTCAACGATGTCGACTACAAGGAACTCAAGAGCATTGATATCTCGGTGAATCATGCGTTCAGCGACAGGTTCAAAGGGGAATTGATTCCCACTTTGGACGCCACAGTGAAGCAGTTGTTGGCCGACAAGCAGCGAATGTTTATCGACATCAAAGACAATGATTCGCGCATGATTGCAATCATTGGCAGCCTGTTCAAGACTTATCCAGAGCTGTACGACACTGCGCTAGTCACGTCGTTTTTTCCCAACATTATTTATGGCGTAAATTGAGCTGAAAACTGCACAAAACTAATTAATTAACAATTGTTTGCTTTTGAACAGATTCGCAAGAATAATCCGTCGATTGTATGCTCACTGGCGTATCGACCACACTTCTTCAGCCACACTTCCTACTCGTTTTTAACCGGCGTTGGTCCACGACGCAGTTCCTCGCTGTTTAGACATTACAGCTTGTGCCTTTTGGACGCGCTGCATAGTTGGCTCTTGCCGCGCATTACGTGGCAACTGCTCGGCTTGTCGGTGATTCTACTGCATAAAGACGCCGTCAGTCCGCAAGTTGTGAAGAATTGGCGCGATAAAGGCGTTCGGCCATGTATTTGGACTATTAATCAGCCGATTGATAAGCAATATGTTACGCGCACGTTGAAGTGCACTTATTTGACTGATACTCTTGTCGGGGAGAATTCCGTGCAATTTACGCCTGAGATTTAGAGACCAAAGTGGAGGAGAAACAAACCAAAGATTGACACACTGCTACAAACTACAAGTGATAGCTAATTAATTGTACAAAGCGTAGTCATTTTAATTAACAACTGATATTTATTTTCATTTGTCTGCTATTTGTTTTCATTTATTTGTGCACAAATGCAATGCGGTGCTGAGTAGCAATGACGAGACTTATAATCCAATGATTGCCGAGTGCAATTCATTCATTATCAAGTTTAATGAACATTTTATAAGTGGATTAAATAAATTCCGCACATTTTTATTGTAGTGC
>JARJDT010004933.1:0-15564 GCA_030264655.1 Leptusa sp. GC000079
AAATACCAACTATTAAGGCTATTAAGGCGCTTTCTTGCGACTAAAGTTGGTTATATTTTTTTTCAAAATTGTTAGTTTGAGGTTAGGACGTAACCTCAAAATTGCAAACATAACGTGTCTGCATACTGAACACAATGCATTGCGTTCACGATGGCGAAATATTTCTGGCGTCTAGTCGGATGTATCCATAGGATGTATCCAAGTCTATGCCGACTATGGTTATATATATTGAGGTTATGCAATATGGTTATTGCATAACCTCAATATATATAACCAAATCCATTAACTAGTTTGACATAACCGATTCTTATTCGAAATTGGTTGGTTAATAAATAAATACACCATTTAGTCACCAAACGCCATGAGAAAACGCATTTTCATTCAAAAACTACGTTATAATCAAAAACATGACTTTGAAATCTCATAGGCATCCTTTATGTTAAATATTTTAAAACATCGGCAGGAATAGGCAGGGAAATGTTCTTTCAGGTTCTTCCCATTTTGAAACGGAGCGGAGTTATTTAAGTAAGTATACACTAATAAAATAAGAGTTTCGTAATGGCAAGCGGTTGCTGTTTGAATACTTGGTTTATTTAACCATCTAAATACAAATATGAAGCCGACATGTAGCAATTAATCAATTACTTAGATCAATTACCAATTACAAACCAAAATATAACCAAAGAATCCTCAAAAACGCCTATTGATTGCATGACGTCACTTGTTGCGCGTTATCCATTTTGTCCGGCATTTTCAAGCCAAAAAGCCTATCTCCCACTTCTCAGTTGGCTTCTTGGCGGCACTTGGCTCCTAGATAAAAGAATATACTGTCTGGCTGTTCCTTTCCGCTAGCATAGATCTATGATAGATCCACATTTCTACAAGCGAACTTGCATTAGTTGCATTCGTTGATTCGTTCATATTTCTGTTTTGTTCAAGTGTTGAGTTTGGTGCGGTCTGCATTCGCTGGATCGAATAAAAACCAAAAAAACTTATTCAATAAATTTGTTATAGATATTAAATGTTAAGTGTTTAAAGTTCGCAAAGGTGAGTCTTGCTTGGTTTCTCCAAATTATCCTCAAAATAGGTTTCTAGCTGCGCGTTATTCAAAGACAAATTGTTGCATCAAATTTCATAATTTGCTTAGCTCCGACCTTAGCTCCTGAACTTTCGATTTTGGATATTTGCTTAAAATTCCCTCTGAAATACAAATTTAAAATATTTGAGGCCACGCCGCGAGTATTTGGCTGTTAGAAAGTTGCAAATTTAAATATTGTTATCAGTTAATGTAGAGATCATCTCCAGTAAATGAACTATATAAAAACTTTGTGTTAAATATTTTCATTTGCGATTTTAGATGGTTGATGTTGATAATCTTACCGACGCCGAGTTGCGAACGAAGCTGCTTGAGTTTGGCTTTCCACTCATGCCAATTACCGGCACCACCAGGAAAGTAATGGCAAAAAAATTGAAGCTATTGCTGGAAAACCAACAAAAGTCCAGCGCTTCTGATAGGAGGTCTTTGGGAAAGTTCTCCAGTGATGAAGAAAGTGATGCAGATACAAAGCTGTCTAAAAAGGACAAAAATAGAAGAGTGACAATGGCTGTACCACCCATGCAACAGCCATTGATAAAGCCACCAAGGCGCAGTCCTGCACCTGCCGAAATAAGAGTGATGGAACCACCTGCACCAGTGTTGAAAGAAAAGCGGAAATCAACAGGCCGCACAGCACAGATTATTGTGCAACTGAAAGATTCGCCAGATACAAATTCCGATTCCGAGCCGGAAATCGTCGAAACTGATTACAAGAAAAATTACAAAATTGGTAAAATCGAAATATTCACTCATATTTAGTTTAATTCTTGTTTTAATCTAATATTTTTGATATAGAACTGCCTGTAAAGAAACCAACACCAAAGCAAGTAGAGTTAGACTCTCCGAAATTTCCGCCCCCTAAACCGCCAACCGAGCGTGAATCGACATCTTCCCGGGTTGTAACTAGTTCAGGGGCTTCATCACGTTACTCAGTTTACTCCAGCCCAACCTACAACCCTTCCGATGAGCTTGAAAAGATTCGTTCAAGACTCAGCCTCAACACCCGTGAGCGTGACTTTATTGCGCGACCGCCTGCACCATTGTCCAATAATGTAGAAGCTGAGGACAATGCGCCGTTCTTGAGTAGTTTCACACGTAAGCTATCGCAGTTGTCTCAGAAGCAAGAAGTTGGTTCAACTTCAGCACGTTCTGATGCCAAGGAACATGATACTAACGGTTCATCGCTCTATAATCGCAATAGCTACCTAACTAACACGTACGCATTAGTTTTTTCTGGTGTTAATAATCATTTACTTATTAACTTATTATACTCTTTTTAGCAGGATTAAGCCACGTGATTACACACGTTCTCCTTATGGCAATCTGCAACAGGAGGTCCAGACATCAGCAGGCAAGAGTACCAATATCTCATTCATTTTGATTGCTGGCGCTGCTTTGTTCTTTGTTATCTTGGCGGCTGTATACTATGGAATGCATAGTGGCGGCAACAGTAGTGAAATTATTGGTAAGACCAACAAGTATCTCCCGCAAGATTAATCATGTCTTGTCTCTCAGTGCCTTATTTCATAAATCACAAATAATTGCTTCAATTTTGTTTAATTAAAATTTTAAAATTCATTGCTTGCACTTTACATAAACTCAAACAGATCGAATACAAAACTCTGTTCATTTTTAATATCATCTATGAATCTGTAAATAATATTAGGTAAATACAAAAGTAAAAGTTGCTGAATGCAATGGATTTTCAATCTTTGTTTCAATTTAGATTTGTCAGTATTGCGCAATTCGATGTTAGTTTCTGGTTTGTGTTTGTGACATTTTATATGCAAATTTGTTAATTCTAATTGTAACTTGATGCTTAACAATAAATATTTTGATAAACAAATTTTGTTACCTATTAATTTCATTTCCTTATTTGATCTGATATTATTGACATTCATTCAAAATATTTATTGTTCCCAAGTCCAAAAACAGCTGAGATCTGAAAAACATGTATTTGACTACATTCTGTGAATAATTGTTTCAAAGTTTTAAACAACTCATATTCCCGATGACATTAGTTTGTCATGAAAGTTTGAAACAATGTTATTTACATTATAGTATTATACCATTATGGTCAAAGACAGCGTTTCAAAACTCATCACCACTTCATAACTGATTTTGATTATATTCTATCTGTGAAACAAAATTCTTATTTTAAAAATGTTCCTCTACAATCTATAAGTAACAAATAATGGGTAATATTTAAAGGTTTGTTTGTGCCTTATTGCAAAACGACGGACTCGAAGAATTGCATGACAAAAGCTGATGCAAATGGTGCAATGGAAATCTACAAAATAATCAAACCTGTCTTAATAACAACCTCCATTCGTGCCCAATGCGAAGGCTTCGATAAGTTTTATATGACTGATGAAGATATTGTCAGTCACATTAAACAGCATTACAAAATGCTTAATGAATCTGAGATACTGCATGACATTGTTAATCTTATAGTCCTGCTCTTTAAGAACACTTATTTAGGGATTTCGATATTGCAAGTTCCTGATACAGAAAATGAGTTTACATCATCAGCAATAATAAACGATCTTGTAAGTTTCCAATGGTTGTAATAATTCCGAGTGGAATAGGAATATTAAGTGTTTTCTGTGTTTCATTTCAAGGAAGACTATAATACTAATGCAGAGAATAATTACAAACGCGCCTTGGCAGTTATGTCACCGAGTCTCCCATGGAAATGTAGCCTTCTTATCAAATGTACTGGTATTATTAACGGGTTAGTGATTGTATTGGCTATTTCGAGCACAATTTGGCTTTCTAAGTACGGATATAAATGGTATAAATATTACGAGCAACGGCGCAAAGAAGAAATCGTTCTGATGGTTGAAAAGATCCTAGATGTAGTTCAAACCAACGCCGGGGAAGACACCTTTATGGTTATTAATCATGTTCGTGATATGATTATTCCATTAAATCATCGAAAAAGTAAAAAAATATATAATTAAATTTGTATAAATCCAAGCGAATTTAAAATTTTCGTTACAGAAGTGGAAGCAACTTGGAAAAAAGCCTTAGCATTCATAAACGAGAATGAATCACGCATTCGTACTGAAGTACAAACTGTGAAAGGCGAGCCGTATGAAGTGTGGCGTTGGGTCGGGGGCCTGAATGTAAGCACAAAGAGCAATAAGTCTTGGCAAGGACAAGCATTTGAAACGCAATCAGGCAGTCCTAATTGTCCACCGTGTTCGCCTACTTCCTGTTTGAAAATTCGCGGGATGGTTGAGGAGGGAGATCGCAACTTGCATACGATTCGCGAAGCCGTGTTGGTCAAATGCGGTGAGCGTGCGCGCATTTTGCACTGCACAGTTGATCTGAATTCGAAATGCGTCTATTTGAAATGTGTTGATCCCAAAGATGCCGCGATTGCTTATCAGAGCCTTCATGGTTGGTGGTATTCCAGTCACCTGGTTACTGTTAAATATTTGCGGGATGAGCGGTACATGCAACGCTTTCCTGATAGTCCAACTTATGGACCACCTTTCCTGAAGGCACACATTAGCAACTGAGTTGAAACTAAACACAAATGAGTAGTCAGCACCATTGACTGAATCAAATTATAAGAAATAAAATTTTTAGTTTTAAGATTTAGAATTATCTGTTACTTATTATATTAGTTAGGTAATAGGATTGTTCATATTCAAATTAAAATTAATAGAGTTAGCAGTATTTTATGTTTTGGATTATTTTTAAAATTCTTTTATCTACTTATAATAAAAAATATGATCATAGGCCGTGTAATTGGTATGAAAATAAACAAATGTTTCTAATTTACCGCAAAAATGATGTTAATAACAAAAAAAGTGATTCGTGAATCGTCATCGTCCTTTCGCATCTTTGTTTGACGTTCACAAATCTCAATGTTATGCTGTTCTAATTTTCACACTGCGCAAACGCAGCACGAATCACTTTTGTCTTGACTTTTGTCGTCAATTGACTCGAAATTGGTTGGTTCCCAACCAATAGTAACCACAGAGACCCGAAATCACCTTAGATCCTCCTCCCATTCGAAGTTGGCATTTCAAAGCACGTGTTCGTGATCTCCGGAATTTGTTAGTTTCTTGGAAATTCGTGAAATGGGGCTGGATAAACAGGAAGTACATCGTGCCGGGGTTTATAAACAAACTAACAAAGAACATAATCACGGACGACATCGCTCCAAAGGCTCATTAAGCATTGCTGCAAAAGGTATGCTCTTTTTAGGTTCTAAATTTGACATTTTAAAAATATATAGAAATGTTGTAAATTGCCCTAAACATGGCCTAAACTAAGATAAATTGTATACAAAATGTGTTTGAATCCTATCAGGAAAAGTAAATCTTAAGGAATTCTCGAAGAAAAAGCATGTTGATCTCAAGAAAGATCAACGTCGCCATAAAGCCTTGCAGATCAGAAGAAACAAAAGAGATGAAGTGCTATCGAAGAAGCGTACCCTGGGAGGAATGGAACATTCACCATTTCTAGGTAAAGCATTAATTATTTACTCAATAACAATACTTAAAACTGAGCAGAAAAAGCCACTTTAAATATGTTGTTTATCAATATTTTAATAATTCAATATTTCTTGATTTTGATCTCAAATTATTTTATTGCAGTATGTGTAATACCTTTAAATGAATTGATGAATGTCCAAGCAGCAATTGATTTATTAAGCAAATGTGATGAAGAAGCTGTGGTGAACACCAGTACATCAGGTGTTACCCATATAACAATCCCCCGTTTCAAGCAACATTTTTCATTTGTAATCCCGCCAAAAGACAACTATCTCGTGCATTTAGATGCACTGAAGATTTGCGACACTGTTTTATTTCTGATGTCAGCAAATGCAGGTATTGAATTTGGTGCAGAGTTACTTGATAAATATGGTAGGAAAGTCATAGCATCTGCTTATGCACAAGGCTTACCAACGCCAATGATAGCTGTAACTGACCTGGAGAAACTATCTGTGAAGAAGCAAAATGAACAGAAGCAAAACATCCAGAAAGCAATTGTTAAATGGTTACCTGAAGAGAAACTGATGACACTTTCTAAAGAATCGGACGCTTTGAATGTCTTACGGAGAATTGCAAATCAAAAACGTAAAACAGTGTTTTATAGAGATCGCCGGCCGCATCTTTATGCAGAAAGTTATGAGTATGAAGCAGATACAGAAGGGTACAAAGGAACACTTAAAGTTACCGGTTATTTGCGCGGAGCTCGCTTAAATGTGAATGGCCTAGTTTACATCCCTGGATTAGGAGCTTATCAAATGTCCCAGATTGTCGCTCCTATTGATCCGTTTGTAATTGATAAAAACAAGAATAAGACTCCGAATGTAAGTGAAGCAGACGCGGATCCACAAACAGTGCGTCTGTTGGCAACAGCAAATCCGCAGGAGCAGGAATCACTTGATTCAGAAAACATCCCAGATCCAATGGACGCGGAGCAAACATGGCCCACAGAGGAAGAAATCAAAATGGCCCAAGAAGAAAACAAGCTCGAAATCAAGCGTAAAGTTAAGAAAGTACCGAAAGGTTGGTCTGAATATCAAGCTGCTTGGATTCCCGATGAAGATGCTGAAGACATTTCTGACGAAGAAGTTGAAAATGATGATATGGAACTGGCTGCATCGAAAGAAAGCGAGTCTGAATCGGAAAACGAACAGGAATTTGAAACAATGACGGAATCGGAAGTGGCCGTCAACGATCAGCAATATGATCAGCAGATTGACACGCATGCTGAGAAGGAAGACTTGGAAAAATTGAAGGCGGCCAAGATGGATCGGATGTTTCCAGACGAGATTGACACGCCTTTTGAGATGCCTGCACGCGTGCGGTTCCAGAAATATCGCGGATTGGAAAGTTTCCGGACATCGCCATGGGATACCAAGGAGAATTTACCCATGGATTATGCCAGAATATTCCAATTTGCGAACTTCGATAGGACCAAGCGTCGCGTTTTAAAAGATCAGCAGGATATTGATGGCGCTGAACCGGGATGGTTTGTTACCATTTCCATTACCGGCATTCCGAAATATCTCTGGCGTTCATTTGAAAGCACAGGGGCGCCTGTTACCTTGATTGGCATGTTCCCACATGAGAATAAGATGTCCGTGGTTAATGTTGCTCTAAAACGGACAGGTAGCTATGATCAACCAATTGCTTCAAAGGATAAGCTCATTTTTCAATGTGGATACCGGAGATTCATCGTTAATCCTATATTCAGTCAACATACAAACGGGAAGAAATTTAAGGTACTACAATAATAACAAAACTTTTTCCCCCAAAAATAATGATTTGCTCTCTTTTGTACATAGTATGAACGCTTCTTTCAAGCTGAATCAACAGTTGTAGCGACGTTCTTTGCACCGATCCAGTTTCCACCAGCACCGGTTCTTTGTTTTAAAGAACTCAATGGTCAATTGGAATTAGTAGCAACAGGAAGTTTGCTTTCTTGTAATCCTGACAGGATTATAACAAAAAGAATTGTTTTGTCAGGTAATTAGATTTGTTTATTGTAATTGATTTAAATTTAAACTAATTTTAAATTTGTGTTGTTTTAGGACATCCAATTAAGGTAAATAAGAGGTCAGCTGTGGTCAGATTCATGTTTTTCAATCGCGAAGACATTATGTATTTCAAACCTTGTAAACTAAGGACTAAACATGGAAGAATTGGGCATATTAAAGAACCGTTAGGTAGAGCAACACATTTTATGATTTTTTTTAACCTTTGACATAATGTGTGATTCAAAACTTGTGGCACTCTAGTGTGCTATACATAAAATGAAGCTTGTCACATTGTCAGGGATTGTCAGTTCCAATGTGAAAATAAATATTTGACTGATGATATTTCAAAAACGCACGTGACTGTGTTAGCACACTCTATTCAGCAAGTTTTGAATCATACTTTATAAGTGTGTTGTAAATGTCGATTTTATAAAATTGAAAAATTCAATGTTTTTCTTTTTCCTAGGAACTCATGGACACATGAAATGCATATTTGACATCCAACTAAAGTCTCAAGATACCGTTTTATTGAATTTATACAAACGCGTCTTTCCAAAATGGTCATATGAAGAGTGCATTGTAAGTTGTGACAGCGATAATATGGAGACTTAATTTGTTGTTTCAAGAAATAAATAATTCAATTGGTTTATTTTATTATAATGTTTATATTATGAATAAAGATTTAGTTCTTAAAGAATTTTTATTACCAGCTTAGTTTATGTAGTTTATGTCTAATGTTTTGTTACCATTCCACTCACGTAAGTGACGTAATAGTATATTACATAATGCGAGTTGTAAAGAGGCTATTACACACGAAGCAAAAAAGCGCGAAGCGGCGAGTGCTTTATTTTGCGAGTGTGCAATGCCTTTACAACTCTCGTTATGTACAATACTTTTCCTATGACCATTTAAAATGTGATTTAATTCAAATTTTCATTTCAAGAAGTTTAGTCGCTTTACGTCGTTTAAATCTATAAAGGTTATGTTTTTGTTTACAAACTCGCTTGATGCAAGGGCGTCCTCATACGGTTGCCATGGCGAAATCAACAAACCAGTACGGGTTGCTATGGCAACGATTAAAATCGACAAACCCGTGTGTAATGTCGCATTTACGGCACAGTTTTTAGTGAGTTATGTATGTGTTACTAGATGGGAGTAAGAAAATTCCTTTGAAAATGCAACCAAACTTGTTCTCGTGCATGTGAACTTGCCTAAATTTGGACAAATATTCCTGCAATCAGCTGTTTTGCGGTAAATTTCTAACCTTCACCCAAAAACAAAAATTTGAAAATGAATTTTCTTATAATTAATAAGTTAGATAACTTTGTTAAAGTTTTAAATACTTTTAATCGCTTGGTAAAGGTAAACATTTTAATATTAAACTTTAAATTGAAGTAATTAATTTTTAGCGAAATAATGTTGTAAGGAGACAAAAATCTATTTATTTAGTATATGAATGCATCAACCAAAACGAACAACCCGAAAAAAGTAACATAAACAAATATACAACAAGAACATCAACATGTGGAGAGTTAACAATGGATAATGTAGGCCAGAGAGTTGTTTTGAATGGCTGGTTACAATTCCACAGAATGGACAAATTTCTTGTTCTTAGGGATGCACATGGCATTACGCAATTAATTATTAATGATAAAGTACGAATCAAGTAATAACTATAATTAATATTTTGATAAAGATTTGTTTTACTATTAGGCACAAGATTTGAAAGAAAGGGTAAAAAGTTTAAATTATGAATCAGCATTGCAAATTAAGGGTACAGTCTTGGCTAGACCTAAAGATATGATAAATAAGAAACAGAAGACTGGTGAAATTGAAGTATCAATTGAAAGTTTAGACCTTTTAAATGAAGCTGCAACATTGCCATTTCATATTCGGGAGTATCAGAAAGCAAATGAAGCACTCAGAATGCAATATAGATATTTAGATTTACGTTTTTCGGAAATGCAGAGAAATTTACGTTTTCGTTCCAATTTCTCAATGGACTTGCGAGAATTTCTTGTAAAACATTGCAATTTTGTTGATGTTGAAACACCCACTTTATTTAAAGCTACACCTGGGGTAAATTTTCTTAAGAATCATCTATACCTGACTGGCAATCTAATATACTTTTTGGAAATTTCCGCATAAATAAAATCTCCAAAATGATATTGGCTCGCCAGTCAGGTATAGATGATTCTTAAAGAAGTACAAGAAAACAAATAATAAAAAGCTAAAAATTGGGAAATTTTAGGGTGCACAAGAATTCGTAGTCCCAACAAGACACAAAAACCGATTTTATTCACTAGTTCAAAGCCCGCAACAGTTTAAACAAATGTTGATGTGTGGGGGAATTGATAGGTACTTTCAAATAGCTCGATGTTACCGGGATGAAACGTCTCGGCCAGATCGGCAACCTGAATTTACGCAACTCGATATTGAAATGTCTTACACAACTGTTGAGGGGGTGATTGAACTGGTTGAAGATATGCTTCAATATGCATGGCCAAATGATTTATTGCCGATTTCAAAGAAATTTGCGCGGATGCGCTATGACGACGTACTTGAAAATTATGGATGTGATAAACCAGATGTTCGTTTTGATAATACAATCATTAATTGTACAGAGTTATTGAATTCGATGAATGTTCATGGGCAAAATAATGATTTTTATGCTGGTTGCATAGTTTTTGAAGAAGGCAATCATAATATTAAGTTAAACAGTAAAAAAGAGCAGCTTAGTAAAGAACATTATCCAAACACTAGAATGGTTCAAATTAAATCTACAGCTAGAGAAGATTTCAAACTGAAAATTAAAAAACATCTTACTGATGAAAGTATTATTGATAGGCTTTATGTCCAGTTGAATTTGGAAACAACACAAAATTCTATGGTTTTTCTTGTTTTTGGTAACAGAAATTATTCAGTAAGTTCTTTGACAAGTCAAAATTACTTGAACATTTTTGTTTTATTTTGAGTTATTCGTGTTTTCTAGCTGAAAAGACTTGGTAAACTCCGCGAAGAATGCGCTGAGTACTTAGATAATCATGGAGTGCACATGTACAAACCTGGCATGCACTTTTTATGGATAGTTGACTTTCCGCTTTTTTCACTTGACGACGATGGACAACTAAGTTCCGAACATCATCCGTTTACGTCACCGCATTTAGATGATGTCCATCTCTTAGAGTCTGATCCATTGAAAGTAATCTCTTTTTTTTCTTTTCTTATGACTAATTTTATTTTTTGTTTGTAATCATTTAATTCAGATGCGTGCTTTGTCTTATGACTTAGTCCTCAATGGCGATGAAGTTGGTGGAGGGTCGATACGTATTCATGATCCGAAATTGCAACAAAAAGTATTAGAGAAGTTAAAAATTATTGGGCTTGATCACATTGTCGAAATGTTGGGTTTTGGTTGTCCGCCACATGGCGGTATTGCTTTAGGCCTGGATCGACTTTTCGCGAACATTTTGAATACACCCAGTATTCGTGATGTTATTGCATTTCCAAAGACAGTTGATGGTAAAGATCCTTTAAGTGGTGCTCCATCAGTTATCAGCGAAGAATGTAAAAAAATGTATCATTTGTAATAATGTATTAATTTGATGTGTATTATTATTGTGTTTTTTTTTATTAAACAAAATAAATTTTTGCTAATTTTACCAAATTTAATCGTAAATTATTAAATTGTAAACAATATTTGCAGTTTGTATGCTTGGATAGGTAGGAAATCTGTTTTAATTTTGCTTCCGTTTGGTTGTTCCTGAGTTGTTTTATTAATATTGCAATGTTGTAAATTGCTTTTTGTGCTCCCGCTGGTTTCCAATTTGCATCTATTAAAATATTACATAAAGCAATTTTATTTTTGATACAGATTGTGGTGCGTCACTAAATGGCTAAAAAGCTAAAAATATGACTCTGAAATAAAAAGTGAATACACGAAAAATAAAACAACATAAGTACTGGAAACAGGTTCACTTTTTATCATAAAACTTTCACCAACTTGTTCATATCATTTCAAATGGATTGATACACATTGAGCAAATAATTGTACTATAAATGTTTGTCTTGCATTCAAGCATTAAACTTCTTTATTGACGTGCTTTTTTCGTACTACTCCTTTTCATTGTTAATTGTTTGGATTTTGTAAAAATGACCTAAAAAATAATCGCGACTAAACGGAAGACAATAGAACCATAAATGCGACAAAAACGCGCACAAATTGATTTTTCAAACAAGAGTAACTGTTAACTATCATAAGAGGAAAGGAGTTTTTTCTTCTGATTGTTGGAATGAAGCGATGCAAAACAGTAAGTAACATAATTCATGCTTGTTGCATAAATAAACAATTTTTATTAGTTGCGCGTTTTGATGCATGCTGTATACCTATTTAGCTTTCTACGACTGAAGACTCAGAACGGGTCGATTACATTGCTTGCCACTTGCTATGACTAATAAAACAATGAAAGTGATAAGAATGATGACATTGTGAAAAATTAAATAAAAACAAGCCAAAGATGGCTGCATCAAGCTTGCCATAAAATTTAACAAATTAAGGCATGCTCATTTAAATTTCTTAGAAAACTATGCACATTAATATGCGTCTTCGTCTTTGCATCATGGTTTTTTAGTTTCAAAGAAAAGTTAGCTAAATTTACGACCTAAGTGTATTTTTCTGCATTTCGTTTTGAATAAATGAATAGTAAATTAAATCATATTTATAATTTTATACACACATTTGCGGTTGCCATTTACCTAGATATTAATAAATAATATGAAACTATTCTTTAGATGATCTTAAATTGTTTTACAAAGAGCCAAAGATGCGTTGCTAAAAACGTTACATTAATTATTAATGCAAAAGTTTCGTATTTCGTCCTCCACACACCACACGTTTTGTATAAAATCTCATCATAATTTACACTCTAATAAGTTTGAAGTTTAAGATGAAGCAATTTTATGCAATCAAATTGATCATTGTAGGCATTGCAGACTCAAAATTCTATACAATTGTAACTTTTGTGCAACGAGTGTCAATTTATACAAAAGTAGTTAAAGCGTAAACTTCAGACTATAGACTGCATGCTATGTCTAATATTATTCACTTTGAACTGTCGTTAATTAATTAAAATGTTTTGTTTTGTTAAAGATTTAATTGGCGGTAGTTTTTTAGCAATTTTATTATAAATAAGTAGAAATAAATTCTATTCTAATGTAAAATTCCACACAATTCTCATATAACTATATGATAATAATGTTTACAATTGATGATGATCCATCGTGTTCATCACATAACACGAGGAAGGTCAAACAAATTACATCTAGTGTATTTATTTCTTATTTATATTTTTCATCTTCGTCGTTTTAATGCCTTGTTTGGTGCTTTGGGTGTTTGAAATATGTTTAAACAATAAATAAGATTTTATTATGAATGAAAAAAATTGCAATAGCGACAAGAATAATTATCATTACAGACAGTATTATTTGAAAATTTTGACATCTATAAACAAATGAGAAAAACAAGAATACTGAAGAAAAAAGTTACATCTGCTAACGTTAATGGAATAGAAATAGACGAAGCAGGAAGAATAAACTTGATGTTTGTCTGATGGTGATGTAAATTACAAAACACTACAAATACATATAATGAATGATTATGAATGAAAACGGCAAGAATAAAAATGCGATTTAAACAAACTTAACTATGTAATAGTAATAAGTGATAATTATTTTGCAATGACGCTGCTGACACATTAGATACTGAGTGATACATTTTTAAAATATTATTTTACATTTCGTGCCTATTAATTTGAATATTTATATTTTATTATGATTTATAAACAAAATCAGAAAACCATTCTGATGATAAAACTAAAGATCAATAAAACAAAAAATTGCATAATTATAAGTTATTATTATTACCGCAAAACTGCAAAATGATGAGTAGGTATCAATTTAAACAACACGAAATTGATTTAATATTTTTTGTTTCTTTGCAATGGTACTTATTCTATTCTTATGCAGGGAAGTAATTATATTTTGATTTACCGGTGTTCCTATACCTAGTCTATAATTACCAAACAAAACTCTGTGCGAAGAAAAATTAATAAGTAGCATTAAACTAAAAAAAAAACTATTACTTCGTGTATTACATTATTTGTGAAGTAGCGCTAGTGAAGTTCATGATCATAACATTCAAATAAATCATACAAATCTGAATCTACAAATGAATTGTAGAGAATTAGTTCATGGCAATTGACAATTTAACAATGGCTATGAATTTGTTGATAATGGTTATTGATGACTAATTGTCTTAAATGTTCACACGTTTTTAAAGGGCAAAGGGCTTATTTTATTAATAAGTACCCATATTTATTGCTAGATTTTACTTCTTACTTTCTCGTCTATTGTGCACTATTGATTAACAGATTCTAATGTGTTCTCCATTGTACATATTCGAACGATATGCAACTTATGAAATGAAACGAAGAATAATATTGTACCAACCCATTTTCTTGCTAATAATATGTATTGTTTTATGACGTTATATAAAAACAAGGAATACTTAATAAATAAAAACTAAGGAAATAGCAACCGCGAGTAATCATCGCGTATTTATTTTACATGTTGCATTTTGTTGTACTAATACCTAATATGTGTAACTAACGAGTAATTAATAGTTTGCATGCAAGTGTAATTAGCGTACTTATAAATAAATAGTAATGCATGTGGAGTTTTAAATATTGATTGGTTGATTTTATACTGCACTCATCTCGATTTAAAAACAAATGAATAATAAATAAATATGTATTAATCAATTATCATAAATTGATTGAGACACCCTGTATGAAATCGCCTATTTGCCATTTGTTTGCTCAAGACCGCAACATTTGACTTGGTCACTTGCTAAGTAAGATTGCTGCTATAGTACTATTATTGCATGAATGATTACTTTAGTTTCAATTACTAACAATTTTCAATTGCAATAATAATAATATTCATTATTTCTGAAGCAAGCATGCTAATCTACTATTTAGTTATCTGTAGTTGTACAATGTAAATGCTTCCTCTTAGAAGACATCTTTGCATTTCGTGCAATGCAAAACTAATTTACATTTATCGATGTTGAATATGATTTTCTGCATTTCTGTCAATTCGTTACAATGATTAATTTTCCATTTTTCTCGGCAACAAATATCTGTTACCAACAAAAACAACAAGTACATGATGTAACATAGGAACTGATTTTTAAATTACTTTACTTTTTGCATGATGCATATATTAGTTTCTAATTCTAAGATAAGACAATAATTATTTGTATGCATTTGATTTGAGCAGCGTTGAATTGTTGAATAAAATAAATTTTAATCAAGAAAATGTAAACTGAGACTAGGCAGGCAATTTCCAATTACAATAAAATGTTCCTGAAATTCAAACATCGAAAAGCAATCACATAAAATTAATTTTATTTTTGTCTATGCTTTTGGAATCGATTTTGGAATGCAATAGTGTATTAGACAAAACGCACGTAGTGTGCGCGGTTTAAATTTCGTTTCACAAAACAAAATTAAACTTTTTAACTTTCGATTTAATTTATGCATATAATTTAAAAATCATATGTAGTAAATTCTATAACATTCATATACATTTCTTTATTCATGATTTGGATTTTACTTTTAACCTTTATTTTTTCGATTTATTTCTAGGATGTTTTCACTTTTTCTTTCATTTATTTTGTTTCGAAGTGCTCAGGGGGGCATGAGTAAGTAAATAGATATATTACATGTCAATTTAACACCCATTTATCAATTATCTTTTTAACGTTTTTTATTTTCCTTACTTTGTATAACGTCTTTACGATTGTAAATACCCAATATAATCGTATTTATAGTAAAATATCACGCGCTTTACGAGAAATAACAATTTCATTTTCAATTTGTCAATATCATATAGAAATGACAAA
>JARJDT010004951.1:0-14093 GCA_030264655.1 Leptusa sp. GC000079
AGACTAATCATTTAAAAAATCTCTCTATTTAAGTTTTACTGAGTTCATATAGAATTTGTTTATTATTTTTAATTATTAATTAACTAAGGTTTTGTTTAATTTCATGGTTTTGTCATCTTTTAAATTTATAAATCATTGCATGTGGCGCCCTCTTGCGAGCAATATCATAGTCCTTTTTCAAAATATTTGAGTAATAAAAAATTTTCTATATTCGAAGTATTCTAGATTTTTGTTCTAAATTAAATTTTTAGTTTGGATTTTTCACGTGTGCAAGTCGTGCACGTGTGCCGTGTTGTCAATATTATTTTACAAATAATCTTACAAGCCGGTCTTGAATTTATAAACAAACAAAATCGACATTCTCGAAACTGAAATGTTATTATCTTTGCAAAAATTTTCGATATTTCAATAAGAAGTTGTTCGATCTCCATAAATCTAAAACAATGAACGAAAAAGTTGCACTAACAATATTTATCTTCTGTTATTTTGTTGTAACACGAATCATTTTTGAATACATCTACAATGCATCATCACTTATCATCGACGAAATCTTCCACCTACCACTTGGAATTAAATATTGCAATTTCGTATTCAATGAGGTAAGAATATATGCTCAAACTTATGGGTTTCTAAAGAAACATTATTTTTAGTGGGACAATAAAGTAACAACTTTACCAGGACTCTATTTATTCTCAACATTGTTAACTGCCCCCTTTGGGGCATGCACTGTATATGCGTTAAGATACACAGTGTTCATCACAGGATTGTTGAACATCATTCTTGTTTTCTATACAAGAAAACATTGGTTGCCTGATGAGGATATAATTAACAGATTGCTGAACACAGCTAATATTGTTATGATGCCTCCTCTTTGGTTCTTTTCTAATATTTACTATACTGATATTTTGAGTATGATGTTTGTGAATGCTATGATTCTCTCAGGACTTAAAGGACATTCTTTTGTTTCATCATTTTTGGGTAAAAACAGAAAAGTTTTTTTCATATGAAAAATGTTGATGTTTTAGGATTTTTGGCAATCTTAACAAGGCAAAACAATGCAGTCTATGTGTTATTTATAGCTGGTTATCGTGTTTTTACTCATTTTTTTGACATATTAATGAAATTGGATGCCACTCCAGATGAACCAGTTCATGTATCAACAAATAACAAATGGGTAAAGAAATTCTTTGTGTTAAATGAATTTAAAATGTTCAATTTTTCATTTACAGGAGCTAAGACTTCTCAAGACTAAATTTAACACATTCCTCCGGCATGGTATACTAACTCATGATTATGGACATCTCCTTATTGATGGTTTATGTTATTCAGTTCCTTTAATGTCCTTAGCACTTTTTGTGTACTTGAACGGTAGTGTTGTTGTAGGCGACAAAGAAGCACACAATGCAACAGTGCACCTCACACAAATTTTCTACTTTTCGTTGTTCACAATGTTTTTCTGCTGGCCCCATGTTTTGACCCATTTGCAATCATTCTTGGAACATTGTGGTCGCCGTTTTGGCTTAACAATATTTTTCGTAGTCTCAATCTTTCTCATTGTAAAATACAACACGATAATTCATCCCTACTTATTGGCAGATAACAGACATTACTTGTTCTATGTATGGTCGCGTTTTCTCAGCACAGATGAGCTTCGCCAAGCTTTTTCCCCGATTTATTTATTAGGCACTTACATCCTGTATAAGTTCTGTTTCCGTTCATTTGATCCTCGTTTCGGTATTGTTTATTCATTAATGTTGCTGTTAATACTGTGCACGCAGTCGTTAATCGACGTAAGGTATTTTTTAACGCCATATGTTATCTTGCGTTCTTACATCGCACCAACAACGCGATTTGATTTGCTTGTTGAATTTATTTGTCATTGTGTTGTTTCCGTTTGTACGTTGTATATTTTTGGACATAAGGAAATTTACTGGCCTGATTTTAGCGAGCCACAAAGAATTATCTGGTAAATTGACTATGTATCCATGTTAAAGTTATATTTGTTAAAAAAATAATAAATGAGTTTATTTTGAATTTGCCGCCATTCTTTTTCAATGTAAACATGCTACGTTGTCATAGCAACCAACCATATGATTCACCACGCCTTTGCGCCGCTTGGCGATCATTTACGAAGCATATGAAACTGCAAATCGCTTTGGATCAATATTTATTTTATATTCGATAAACGCCAACACTTAATTAAATTTCTTAATTGTGCAAAGTGGCTCTAATTAGTAATTAATTTCTCGGGAAAGTGAAAATTATAATTTGCATAATTGGACATATTGGAGACGGAGTGCGCATGCGCAGTGTGTGTGTGACATCGCGGACATGTTCCTTGTGTAAATTCTTACGGCACGGCTACCAAGCCTCGAAAGTCATCGTTTGTGCAACCAGAACGTTAAAAATAAAAATGGGGTATCGATAGGCACAGGTACTTTATCTTCGAACGGTCGTATGTTGCGAATTCAACGGACTGTGCGGGTGTTCATTAATAATCGTCGACTTTTCGGACGGTTTCGGTGAGTTTTGCTCGAACTACGGCTGCGAACAAGTCTGGACAAGTTCGTAGCGAGTGTATGGTGTAGTGCTGTGAACAAGAACAAGACAAGGCAATAAACTAGTAAACTACATTAATTGCAAGTGCAATTGTTCGCGCATTCACTGAAAGAATCCATCAACATTGAATCGAAGCGCTTTCGAATCGGACATCGGTGAATGCGTTGCTATTCTGGCATTTTGTTGTTATAAGTAGTGCAAGACTGTATCGCGTATGTGCATTTAGCAGTGTAGCACAGGCAGCACGGCAGGTTCCTATCCGAGAGCATTTCATTTCCATGCTCGTTCGGCTGGTTGGTTTGCGTTGCGTTTGGTTTCGGTATTCGTGAGTGTCAGTGAGTGCGAGTGCGATACGATGCGACGTCGAAATGTGTGAAAATGACGTTGACCCGGCTGTCCGTAATGGCGTTCGATTCTGATCTTGATCTGCGAAAGAACGATGAATCGGCGAAGACTACGCACTGATGAGTACTTTTCATCGCCAAGAATATGACAATTTTCATCGTGCCGATACGTGAATTTGTGCCTGCCGTGCTCAGCGAACTTCACCATTTCATTCGCTAACCCATTGAGATTGAGCGGACAAGGCGACTACTCGATCAACGGGTTAATCGGAATCGAGTCGAGCTGATCTAAATCTTAAGCTAGAGCTAACAAAGTAAGCCCATCGATCAGATTTTTCTATCTAATAAAAATTAACGACGATGCAATTATTTCATATGGTATAAACTTAAACTTGGAGTAATTGTTCGATATTCATAATATCGTCGTACCGTGCCGTTTTCTCTGCATTTTGCATTGGTATTTTTATTACTAAAAACTCGTGTTGTGAACATAACTTTTTAAATAAAAATAAAATATCAAATTAAAATTTGGCTAAGAGCAGAAGGCTTCCATAAAATATAAAATAATACCGGAACAAAAACACCATCACATCAACAACGTCAGTCACTTCGTCATCATTTGCCATCTACATTTGCATCTTCACACACCACCACTGCATGTGTGCAAAGTGCAGCAAGAAGAAAATTGCGAAATAAAAATCACTAGGAAACAAGAAGCAAGTGCACCACCTGCCCTGTCCCTGTCAGCTCGTGTTCGACGTCGAAGAGGACTCGATGAACAGGACAACACCGCATTTGTACATAGAAATATACTGTTACTGTGATACTAAAACGATGTGATATTTAAGTATAAATTCGGTTCACTTCATAATACCAGTTCACGTTCAGTGCGTTCGTTCAAAGTCAGGGATTGTATCTTGGATTGGATTGTGTGCTGATGACTGATGACATACTGATGAAGCAAAGCAAAGCAACAAATTCATAGCCGAGAAAAACGCATAGCTAGCCTGTAACAATAAGTAACAATAAGAGATACAGCATACTCAATAGAACATTAGTAGTTGGACATTACATTTGCTTATTGTTGGGAATTTTCTGCAAGAATAACCCGCAACCGCAACTGGCATCTAAACCATCCACTATTTTAGGTAAATATTCAACCAGACGTGTTTTCAAGGACGGTTCAGTAGTTAGTTAACTTATGTGTCTTCCTCGGTTTCTTCATTATGATTTGCTGACGGCACTAAAACGTTATCTCAGACTTGCGCTTAAGACTTCAGTCAAGATAAAGCACAGCAATTCTTTATCAGCTAATCAGCTCAATGGCTTATCATCAGTAAATGTTTAATACTTTCATTTGTCTAATTCTAATTGCTATACATTGAATGATAGTAACTTAATCAGCAAATCATTGAGTTTCTCAAGGAATAATTAGGTCAATTATTCCTTAAGTTTAGCCAACAACTGAATCACACATGCTTCCAATTCCCATTCATTTCCTTTCATTTTCAACATTGCCAATCAATTTTCTTTTCTATCATACGTAACTGTAATATGAGAGGTAATATGCAACTAATCTTTATCTTTGTAACCTTGTTTCTTGTTTGTGTCTATTGTGATTGTGCAATTTGGCTTCGTTTGAATCATAAAATAAATTAACAATGACAACTTTGCTGAAGGGGTTGAGTGGAGCTAATCAAAGGGTAAGTTTCTATTACATGTATTTGCTATTTGTCTTTGAACTTTAGCACTATAATTGTACGTACGCCAAGTTATTTCTTCATTAATTTAACAATAATCAAGAACAAAGGAAAGGAGTTTAAGCAACGTCAACGTCTAATGTTCAATTACATATTACAATTACATGAAACCATCAAAGTCAAAGAATAAACCCGATGTACAACATATTTGTGTAACTCAATGGATGAATGGATGTATGCGTACGTACGTACACAAATGGTATAATAGTTTCCATAAGAAGATAAATAATTAGCATAGTTTACAACAAACGTCTACCTAGTACCCACGATCCACGATATTATAGAAATTGAAAATGGTTTCCACACATAATCACATTCATAATTATTGGTAATTTGTTGGCATGGCTTGCTAGCTGCTTGCATTTGCGCTTACTTTATTGAATATTTTGCGTTTACTCGTTTACATTGTAAACTTAAATTTCAAATTAGTATCTCAGTCTATGCCAAAAATCAGAGACGGATCTAACATTTAAGGAGCCCGGAAACTATATGGATTTTGAGACCTCCCATCAAAATCATTTTTTTCATATATTATTATTGCAAATAATCACATCCAGATAACAGTTTTCGACACATTCTGAAAATAAATCGTTCTTTTGGACATCGAAGAATGGAATGGAAAAATTGGTGCGGGCACCATACAACACGTACTGATTAAATTTCACATTTCTAAGTTGTCCAGAATGAAATTCTCCAACAGATTGCCTCTATGACTTTTTTTTTGTAAAATTGATAGGGTTCGATTTATTTCAATTAGAATTTTTTAATATTTTTTGAGGTTATAGGTATTTCCCGAAATCTAAAGAGTGGGTGCCAACCACCTGTATATCAGTTCGATGAAAAATGGGGTCATACACACGGACATTACTCCAAATACCATTTTGTTGAATAGTTTACTTCTCTCGTCTATCTATAGGCATACCAAACTTAGTTCACGAAGTAAAAACTATAGAAAAGCAACAAAAAGGGAGGACTGACAAATTTACAACCCGTTTGTTTAGGCTTAATAAGCTTCAAGGTAGATCCGACTCTGCCAAAAGGCTTATATCAAACAAACTTGGAACGTTGAAACATACAATATAAATGAATGAATGCACTGCCACTACAAACACATACGACAATAAGTCGTCGGGCAAGATACTAACAACTAAAAGCGATTGATCTGTATTTGATTTAAATTATTCCCATTCTTCTTTCTGTCCTTTCGAATCGTGATTTATTTATCAACAAAGCGCAAACACATTTGTTCGTTTCATAACATCAAACATCTTGGGCTCGTAATATTTAATATTGTATTGACGATTGACTACACACAAATAAACGGGCAAACAAAGTCAATTGATTCATTGAATTATGTTATGTAATTGTCCGATGTTCAGTTCAGAGGATTTTATTAGAGTTAATTAAGTTCTGTTCAATAATAGGTGGCTAATCAATCAACAAGCTAAATATATTGTCTTTGTGCAAACTTCGAAATGTTGAATATTCATTAACTATCGCTATTTATAGACAAATACAGTTATTTTCGTTAACTATATCGCTATGAACACGCTCGTTAACAAACTTTATTTGAAATTTCCTTGTTGAAATGCGTACATTTTCATTTTCTAAAGTCGCTTTTGAGTTTCGAATCATTATTTGTTGAAATGGACGAGTGCGAATGATGACACAAAACTGATTTTCGTCGATTATTGCTGATTACGCGTCGCGTTGATAAGATAACATTATAAAGTGGCGGCAACGCAATAAATGTCCAACTCTCACACAATCGATTACATTTCACTAGTTTTATCAGATTGGTTTATACGTTCATATTGATAAATTGTGGGACATCCTGCACCGACCTGGCCTTGTGTAAACGTTAAATTTTATTAATCATATTTGTAATTTCATTTATTTAAATTGAAAGCAAACGCAAAGCTCGTGCTGGGATAAGAAAGCGACAGAAAACAACCATGATTTAATTCCACCTAGCAATAATAATAACTTATAATTTAATTACACTATTGATAATTATTTGATTATTTCAATCAATCCTATAATAAGAGTGTATGGAAATAATGCAATTGGATCAGTTAGTTGAGTTTATTGTTCATTAATTGATGATAAAATGGTATAAATTACGTACTTGATTAATAAAATGAACCATTACATATTATTTGCATTTTATTTTAATTAAATAATTGATGCGCATATTTTCGTTAATTTAAATGCCATTGTCATTGTGTGTTGAATTTGGAATTGGAAATGTGAAAGGGTAGGGAAGATATAATAAGTGCACATCATAATTACATTATGTTGCTTTAGTTTTAACACGGATTTTTATTTTTTTCAGCTTCCATCGAATACATTTCAACACTTTTTTCTTCATAAACATTTTGAACGCTATGTGTAAATATTGCCACCAGATCAGACATTAGACATTGGAATCTCTAAACAAAGCACATGTGTAGGGCTTCATTTTGGTTATTATTGTTAAATTGAATTATGAGCGATTTGAGTCGAGTTCAGCTTTGAATCGCACTGTTGCTGTCCGCGTATACACGTTTGAAATGAATGAATATCAATATAGATTTTTATTAACTCGCGAAAACAGAGCGCCTATAATTGCTAAATGATACATTACTTACCATAGGAAATGTTTTTGTTACTCTAAGCATTAGGTGTATTTTAACATTTCATTTTCATTTAGCTTCTTTACTTTATTGTCTTACTAGGAACGACCAGTTTGTTTTACTAACATTTTATTTGTAGACTTACAAATAATTAGTCTTGTTTTATTTATCATTTGTTTTTTTTGCATAAAACACGTTCGTTTATAGTAAGGTTTATTTTTATTTGTTTTAGGATAGAAACAAACTTAAAAAGTAGACATACAGTCACTTTACTCAATTAATCACATAATGGATCCGAGGAAGAGTTCAAAACGCCACGGTGAGTTGTTGTCACAACAAATTCGTTTCAGAGCAATATATCGCGAAAAAGCAGATGCCGATTAGCTAAGGCTAAGAAATAATCAGTTTTATCAGTAAAGTAAATATAGTTGAAAGAAAGAGTTTATTTTTGTTCTAATTAATTGTTTGATACGTACCATAAATATACAACATGACAAATTGCCACAAAAAAGTCAAGGCGAAACATATCTAACTAGATATAGATAGACCATATATGACTCACTGGATCGTAATATAGTTAATTCTTAGACCGAACACTTCTATTCTATACACTACAATTTAATTTGATTAACTTATATTTGATTATGATTTTATTGACTTTTCCTTTACTTTCTTTTCATTTTCGCCGGTTTTGGCTATGTAAATTTTCCGCTTTCCTTGTGCTGTTTTGTTTTCTGTTGAGCAATTAGATAGCATCTTGCACTCACCGTGGAACTAATAACATGGGTGGAAACAGTTTAACATTTTGAAATCCAAGCATTATAATTAAAGTTATAATCTCATGTTGTAGTAGTTTTCGCCTAAAAATGCATAAAGGGAACATTTTTCAGTTGACTTACCTTTCGCGTAGTTCTTATCGATCTTGAAACGTGAAATTAGTTGCTTCAAATAACTGTACTTGTCGGTAACTGTGTTAACAACGTTCAAGGCTCTGTAAAAAGAAAAGCGCTGGAAATGTTGGTCGGTATGCACAAAAAGCGTGTGCTTTATTATTGTAATTCGTGACTTTGAAAACGGATCGAAGTTCTGGATTTTATTTCGCTCATGTCAAGCAGCGAAAGCTATGAAAATATATGAATTGATGTTGAAGGCAAGAGGCAAGTGTATGTGTTATCATTAATTCCCCAATATCAATGCAAAGAAAACGGATTTAACGTTAACAACTTTTTAGAATAACTATTCATGAACTTTTTAATTATTTCAAGTTTATATCATTAACACTCAATTTGATCGATATTGCATTGTATTGTAATTTCTTATTTGATTTTGATTGAAAACAAAACAGTTATAACTAGTTGTATGCATGTACTTACCAAGTACTAAATATAAGCGGCTTTAAAAATAGAATACATGCATAGAGGATAACGTAAAGGCTAATCGGAGTTTGAAGAAGAGGAAAACAAAATAAGAAATAGTCGATTATAATTAGAAACTGAAGCAAGCATGCAACGCTACTTTTCCACAAATCCACACTGTCATATCTGTGTCATCCTCAAACAACCTGATTTGATTCTTGATTGTTATGACGTTTCTTAAGCTAATTGTATATTTTTCCAATTCCAATCAAAATTAATCAGTTATTAAATGTCACTACATACCCTTAGAGCCAATTTACACTATCGACAACTTATATTCCAGAGCTTGTCAAAATAGTAAATAAAAGTATTTTTATGTTAAAATAGGAAACATTTACCACCGTTTTTAAATCGATTTTAAATAAAATATTTAAAAGTCTATTGTCTGTAATTTATTTCTTTCAAAAGCTATTGAAATTTAAAATAACAGATAGTATTTTTTTACAATATTTAAGATAGAAAATATCAAATATATAAAGATTTTATTTTAAAGATAAATCTGCACGAGGCAGTTTTTTCGGAAACACAAAGAGATATTTCTAGAAATTATTTCAAATATTTTTATTTTGGCAACTTCTGTATTTCTTGAACAATGTTCGGACACGAAATTTTCGGAATTTTTTGAATAAATAAACTCGACCGTGTAAGTTGGCTCTTACCACAACTTGTAATAAAGTGATTTTTACCAATTATAATCTTGTTTGTTTATTGATGAGTTTTTTGTTTGATGCAGGCCAAGGTACTGGTGAAACGAATTCGTCCAGACACTCAATGAATTCCGGATCGGGCGTACTAATGGTTGGCCCGAACTTTCGGGTCGGCAAGAAGATAGGATGCGGCAACTTTGGCGAGCTTCGGCTCGGCAAGAACCTCTACAACAACGAGCATGTCGCCATCAAGATGGAGCCCATGAAGTCAAAGGCTCCACAATTGCATTTAGAGTGTCGCTTTTACAAACTATTAGGAAGTCACGGTAATTGATTTGTTTCTAAATTAAACGGACATTTTTATAGCTTAGTGTTTTGCAGAGGGCATACCAGACGTTTATTATTTCGGCCCTTGTGGCAAAAACATCGCCCTTGTAATGGAGCTCCTTGGGCCGAGTTTAGAAGATTTATTCGATCTCTGCGATCGCCGATTCACGCTGAAGACAGTGCTGATGATAGCGACGCAGCTCCTGCATCGGATTGAATATGTGCACGGAAAGCATCTCATCTATCGGGACGTCAAACCTGAGAATTTCCTAATCGGTCGTAGTACTACAAAACGGGAGAAGATCATACACATAATAGATTTTGGGCTAGCGAAAGAATATATTGAACTAGAAACCAACAAACACATTCCTTACAGAGAGCACAAATCGCTCACTGGTACTGCGCGCTACATGTCGATCAACACTCATTTAGGCAAGGAGCAATCACGACGAGATGACTTAGAGGCTTTGGGACATATGTTCATGTATTTTCTTAGAGGGTCTTTGCCCTGGCAGGGCTTGAAAGTAAGCTAAGCTTTCTCGGCAAGTAAACTGTTATTAATTTGGCATTGTTTAGGCGGAGAACCTTAAAGAACGTTACCAAAAAATCGGAGACACAAAACGCGCGACACCTATCGATGTATTATGCGAAGGCCATCCAGAAGAGATGGCCACATATCTCAGGTACGTTCGTCGTTTGGACTTCTTCGAAACGCCTGACTACGAGTATCTGCGCAAGTTATTCACCGATCTTTTTCAAAAGCGAGGCTATGTCGATGATGGCGAATTTGATTGGACTGGAAAGACCATGGTATGTAACATAATTGATTTTGCTGAAATCTCATTTCTGTACTGATGTTACTTTTAATTTATATAAATACACAGTGTACATATATTAACGTATAATTTTCAGAGCTTGCAAAAATATTAATATTTCAATAACTATTTGAAATACTTTACTTTATTAAAAACGTTATACAGTTTTACCGTTTTAAAAAAAGTTTTCTATTTTAAATGTCAAAATAACTAGTAAAAAATCGATCGTTTTCAGAAAATTGACTTTAATATTTTATTTAAAAATTTAAAATTGATTTCAAAATTATATACTTTTCAAATAAAATACTTTTTTTTAACTAATTTGGCAAGTTCTTATAATGTTTCGTAGGCCTGTAAATTTCTGTACACCCTGTATTTCAAAACAAGAACAAAAATTTAATTAGAATTAATTAACAAAAAATCATTTGAATAGCCAGGTAATATTTACATGTTACAACAAGTTCGTCACTTTCCACCATCAAACGTGATTAAAAATAAATCTGATAAGGTATAACACTTGATGGAATTTTGTAGACATGCTCGAAATGCTATTGATACTGCTGTTGGTGAAGAAATACATATTAAAATAAATGCATTAAGAAGTTGTGGTTGTGGAGATTTGTATTATGAAGAATTTTTTCTCAGAGCACGCCTGTAGGATCACTAGCAACAACTGGTCATGAAGTCGTCGTGTCGCCAAATCGAGAAAATAAAACGACTAACAAGGTAATAATCGATAATATTTTATTTGAAATGGCTTGGAGCAATATTGGTGATGTTTTGTAGGGAAATCTTGGGAAGAGTGCGTGGCCTGAAACTTCAAAACAAAGCACATTAGGTAATTTAACGCCAGCTGACCGTCACGGCTCCGTGCAAGTGGTCAGCTCAACGAATGGCGAATTGAATACGGACGACCCAACGGCCGGACACAGCAACACCCCCATCACCACTCGCCTGGATAGCGATCCTCCAGATGAAACCAAGTACTACCTATATTTATTTCCCTTGAAATTAGTAGCCTATATTTCTCGTGTTTTAGATGCTGTTGTTTCTTTAAACGAAAGAAGAAGAAGAAAGGCGTGCGCACCAAATGACTACAGTATAACGAGACGGAGAGAGACCAGCACCTGACGCTGTTGCAGTGCGGTCACAGTAGCGCGGCTACTCTCAACTGACTCTAGTTTTAAATCAAGACCAACGTACAGTTGTTATTATGTTATGTAATATTTAACTAGGTAAAATGAAAAAAGCATATGTAGGTTAGCCTTAATTTAATATTATAAGATATTTTAAGTCGTTATCATATCTATGAATGTCGAATGTTACAGCAGAGCAAGAGCAGGTGAGTCAACACTCTTAATGTGCAGAAATTGTGAGTGAATAACGTTCGAGTCATGCGTAGTATGAATCGAAACTTGGATATCGTTCGTATAAACAAACCACATGAATATTTAAATAATGCAAGCCTTACACGCAAATTCCAAGAAAATATTAAATTCTATTATATCAAGACGTAAAAAGTGCAACAAACTTGTTTTTAAGCTATGAGTCGTTACCTAAATGCAGTATATGGAAGGCAATATTTATAAAATTAACCAAAAAATTAAAAATACTATTACTGCAATTAGATTTTCATAAATTTTAATATTGTACACAAATCGATTTGTCTTTATATTCGTATTTTTTTATTTATACCATATGCGTCTTATTTTATTTATCAGTTTTTCATTGTTAAAGACAAGGGCAAAATAATATGTATGTATTTTGAGTATGCTTCATAACAATTTTAGATTTGTAAGATCATCTACAATATTCAATTCAATCTTTGATTTAAATATCCCAGTCAAACGATAAATAATACAAAATGCAATGCAAATGCAAAGATAATGATTAAAAACATTGTAAATACCTTTAAACTTACTACTCTAATTATTATAGGGGCACTGCATTATTTTCAATGCCAAATTTTATTACCATTTTTTTATAGGAGTTATACAAACTACTGAAAGATTTGTGCTGCTTAGAGAGTAATCGAAAGTGAAACATTAATAATAAACACAAAAAACAATTTACTAACTAATTAATACTAAACTAAATATTATAAATTAATCAAGAAATCGAGATACAGTTTTGAATCATTAACAAGAGACATGTGTAAATATTGATGAATTTGTGCGTAATGAATGTTTGCCTTTAAAAAATGCATTAAAAATGCAATACAAAAACAAAGTTCGTTCTATTGTTCAACTCAATGCAAAACCTACAGGTAATTCACAATTGTAATTCAAACTATTGGAATAATTGGAAAAGCGAGTCAAATAAACCTCAACGCTTTAGATAATCAATACATATGATGTATGATATGATAAGTAGTGCGCATATTGTTGTCTGTCTGAAATTTAGTATCAATTACGATTTTTAACTGGTTAAGAAAGAAGTTCATTTCTTTTTTTTATTAGTAAAGAAAATTCCTATGCAAATACAACTTATCGTGAATTCCAATAGGTTCAAATTTAGGTGAATCCATGGATCATCTTCGATTAAACACTATATACGATGCAGCAGTCCTATTCCTATCTTAGATATCTTTGAAACAATTCCAAGAGATTTACACGTTGGTGTTTACATATTATGTCGACCTTTTTTTCATGAAATGTCATCGTATTCCTTCATCTTCAGCATGAAATAAGTTTGTCCGCAGGATGAAATCCGTCTTAATGGACGTGATATTCAATCTAGCTTCAAATTTTGTTAAGTTAAGTTTTGTGTGTGTTTGAGATAAGGTTTTTCAGAAGAATTGCAATTTGTTCAAAAAATAATTTTCAACTTCGGAGACGACTTTCAGCACGAAATAAGATTCACAGTAAGATGAAACCGCTCTTAATGAACGTGATGGATGTGAAATTTAATCTAGTTTCAGATTTTGCTACATAAGTTCAATTTTGAGTGCAGGTTTTCGAGTTCTTTGTTTTTCTGCGGCTTGCATTTAAAAAAAATTGAATTTTCAATTTCGGAGACCATTTCAGCATAAAATTAGTTTTCCAGCAGGATGAAACTGGTCTTAATGAACGTGGAATTTAATCTAGTTTCAGAATTTACTATGTAAGTTAATTTCTGATTGCTCGTTTTCGAATTATCCCCGGAGACAAGTTTCATCAGGAGATAATCTTCCAAACAGGATGAATCTGGTCTTAATGGACGTGGAATTTAATCTAGTTTTTCGCGAATATCTGGACAGCCCTATTAGTTAGGGCAAAAGTGTCTTCAGGGAACTTAAAGGAAATTAAATTTTGCGACTTTTTTGTATTTAAGACTTTCCTGTATCTCCAATAGTTTCCTTGTTATGGCATTTTTTTTCGCTGGTTTTTCGCGAATATTTGGACAGCCCTTTTAGTTAGGGCAAAAGTGTCTTCAGGGAACTTAAAGGCAATTAAATTTTGCGTCTTTTTTGTTTTTAAGACTTCTGTGTCTCCGGTAGTTTCCTTGTTATGGCAATTTTTTTCTTTTTTTCGGTGGTTTTTCGCGAATATTTAGACAGCCCTTTTAGTTAGGGCAAAAGTGTCTTCAGGGAACTTAAAGGCAATTAGATTTTGCGTCTTTTTTGTATTTAA